>JAJKFY010000005.1:0-107451 GCA_021066465.1 Trichoderma asperelloides
AATTAATTATATTAAATAAAAAATTTTATTTATTATTTTTTATAAAAATATTTATTTTATTAAATAATTTTAAATTTTTTTTTATAAAAATATTAATTATATTAAAAAAAACTTTAATTAAAAATATTAAATTATTAAAAATAAATAAATTTAAAATTATTTTAAAATTTAATAATATAAATTATTAAATAAAAAATAAATTAATATTTATTAATATTAATAATATTTAAAATAATTATATAAATAATAAATAAAATAATAAATATAATAAAAAATATTATATATATTTAAATTTAAAAATAATTAATTTTATATTTTTTATTATATTTATATATACTTAATAATTAAATAAAATTTATAATTAATTTTTAATTTTTATTAATAATATTTTATATAATATTTATAATAATTTTAAATTTAATTTTTATTTTTATTAATAATTAATTAAAAAAAAGCTATAATTTTAATTTTAAAAAAAATAAATAAATATATTATATTTTAAGTTTAATATAAATATTTTTATTTATTATTTTTATAATTATTTATAAAAAAAATTATTATAAAAATATATATTATAATTAAAATAAAATTTTTAAAATAATTTATAAATATTTTATAAATTATAAAAAAATAATAAAATTAAAAACTTTTATTAATATATAATAAAAAAAAATATTAAATATATTATAATTATTATATTTATAATATTAATTTATATTTAAAATTAAATTATTAATTAAAATTAATTATTTTTATAAAAGTTATAATAATATTATTTTATAGCTTTAGTATTATTATTTTTAAGGTTTATTTTAGTAGTTTAGTTTTATAATTTATTATAGTATTTTTTAGTATTATTAGTATTAGTATTAGTATTTTAAAAATAAGTTTTATAACTTTATTTTTTTTAGTAGTTAGTTATTAAAACTTAGGTTTTATTATTATTTAGTTTATTTAAAGCTTATATTTTAAAAAATAAATATTATAAATTAAATAAAAGTATTAATATTATAAAAAAAAATAATTATAAATTATTTTAATTTATAAATTAAAAAAATAAAAGTATATTTTTAATTTATAAATAAAAAAGCTTAATATATTTATATATTTTTTTAATTTATAAATTAAAAAAGCTATAAATTATAAAATAATAGTATTTAATATAAAAGTAATAGAATTTTACTTAAGTTAATAATTTTTTTTTAATTAATAAAATAATATAAAAAATTATATATTTATAAAATTATATATTTATAATAAAATTATTATATATTTTTATTAATTATTTTAAAAAAATATAATAATTTTATAATTAATTAAAATTATTATATTAAAAAATTTAAAAAATTAAAAATTTAAAAAAATAAAATAATTTTATTTAATATATTAAAAAACTTTATATTATTATTAATTTTAATTAAATATAATAATAAAATATAAAATTTTAAAAATACTTATAATATTAAAATAATAAAAATATAATTTTATAAAAATTATTAAATTATTAAATTTAAAATATATTATTTAAAAAAGCTTTAATAAAATAATTATTTTAAAAAAATAATTTTAGGCTTAGAAGCAGCTATAATTTTATAACCTTGTAACAGAGCGCTTGTTAAATTATAAAAGTATTAAAAATATAAAATAAATATAGTTAATATTTAAAATATAGCTTTAATATATAAATAAAAAAAATAATTTTTTATTTTTTAAAATTTAAAATAAAAAATATATTAATTTTTTAAATTATAATAATAATTTTTTTATTAATATAATTAATTAATAATTTTAATATATTAATAAAATTATATAATATACTTTTATAAAATTATATATTTTTAAATAAATATTAAAATATTTTTAAAATATTAAAATAAATAATTTAATAAATATTATAATAAATATATTTAATAATAAAAATTATAAATAAAATAAATTTATATAAAAAAATATAATAAAAGATATAAAATTATATATAAAATATAATTTCTAATTTTATTAATAATATTAATAATAAAAATATTATTAAAAATAATTTTAAAAAACTATTAAATTTTTTTTTATTAAATTCTTTTTAAAAAAATATAATATATATAAAAAATAATTAAAAATAATTTTATTATAATAAAAAATAATTATTAATATATTACTTAAAAAAATAATTTTAAATTAAGTATATTTTTTTTATTAAATAAAATAATTTAATTTTTAAAATAATTTATAAAATTTAAGCTTAATTTTAAAACAAAGCCTTAAAGTTAGTTACTAAAAGTGGAACCAATAGGTATTTTATTATTATATTATAGTTAAGTTAAAATACAGCCTAGCTAGTAAAAGAGAAATTATACTAGCAGAACAATAAGGCAGTAAGATAAGTCTTTTGGTAGCGACCTCTGTACTTAATTTTACTTTTGTAACTCCCCTTGCAAATGCGGGGAAATGGGGCAAGCGGGGGTAGAGACGGTTACAAGAGGTACTACTTCCCCCCTCACGTGCTGTGGATTGAATGTAGAATTCTATATAGATTCAAACCTTACTGTAATGTAAAGAGTAGCTCACCGTTCAATGTATAGAGGCATATTAGCAACTGTTCCAAATCTAGCCTGCAAATTCCCACGGACGCTGCCCTCCCCATTCATCCGCCGCCTCTCAACTGAAACTATGGCTAAAACAAGCACAACCCATAGGCTCGCTCAGCTGAGAGCTCTGATGAAGGAGCATAACGTTCAGATCTATGGTAAGGGTTTGCGGTACATTTAGCCTCAGTACCCGCCAGCCTGGCCATTATAGATATAATATCGCTCACATCTGTATCATTTTCAGTCGTACCGTCGGAAGATAGCCATAATTCCGAGTATATTGCCTCCTGTGACGCTCGGCGCGAGTTCATTAGCGGATTCACAGGCTCTGCTGGGTGCGCCGTCATCACAGAAACCGCTGCAGCTCTCGCGACCGATGGACGATACTTCAACCAAGCTACTCAACAACTGGATGAAAACTGGATACTATTGAAGCAGGGGCTCCAAGATGTTCCCACCTGGCAAGAGTGGGCAGCCGAGCAGTCGGCTGGAGGAAAGTCTGTTGCCGTAGACTCAACTCTGGTCACGGGCTCTGCAGCAAAGAAGCTTGCAGAGAAGATCCGCAAAAGCGGCGGCTCTGACTTGGTTCCCCTTGACGTCAACTTGGTGGATAAGGTCTGGGCCGACAGCAGACCAGCCAGACCCCAGCAAGGCATCAGAGTTCTCTCTGAGAAATTTGCCGGCAAATCAGTTCAGAGCAAACTAGCGGACCTCCAAGCAGAGCTTGAGAAGAAGCGATCTCCCGGTGTCTTCATCTCGATGCTTGACGAGGTGGCGTGGCTATTCAATTTGCGCGGCAACGACATCCCCTACAACCCGGTCTTCTTCTCGTATGCCGTAATCACGCCAAAGGGAGCGGCTTTATACGTGGACGAGTCTAAGCTGGACCAAGAATGCCGAGCGCATTTGGCCAAGTATGAAGTTGCCGTCAAGCCATACGAGACTTTCTTCCGTGATGCGGAACAGCTCCATGCACAATTTGTCGCTTCTACTGAGAAGGAAGGTGCCCCCCCCGCGGGTAGCTTTCTCATGTCTAACAAAGGATCTTGGGCCCTGAAGAGAGCACTGGGTGGAGATACAGCAGTCGAGGAGATTCGTAGCCCCGTTGGGGATGCAAAGGCTGTCAAAAATGAAACTGAAATGGAAGGAATGCGGGCCTGCCATATCAGAGACGGCGCCGCTCTCATCCAATACTTTGCGTGGCTCGAAGACCAGCTTGTCAACCAAAAAGTTGTGCTGGATGAAGTACAAGCTGCTGATAAGCTAGAAGAATTGCGGTCGCAGAAGGAGCACTTTGTCGGATTATCATTCCCGACGATATCATCGACTGGCGCAAAGTGAGTTTATACCATCGCTCCTCGTATCTCCCTCTGCCTCAATATTGTGCTGACAATGACCTATAGCGCGGCTGTGATTCACTATGGTCCTGAACGTGGAAACTGCGCTACCATTGACCCCAATGCTATCTACCTATGTGATTCAGGGGCTCAGTACTTGGATGGCACAACGGATACTACACGGACACTACACTTTGGGCAGCCCTCGGAAGCTGAACGAGAGGCTTACACGCTCGTTCTTAAAGGAAACATAGCCTTGGATGTAGCTATTTTCCCCAAGGGGACGACAGGATTTGCTCTTGATTCTCTAGCCAGACAACATCTCTGGGTGAGTCTACATGCATCTTCAGCCATGCAATTTTATCTTCGTTATGCTAACGTATTGCAGAAAGCGGGATTGGATTATCGACATGGCACTGGCCATGGCGTGGGATCATTCCTGAATGTCCACGAAGGCCCAATTGGCATTGGTACTCGCATCCAGTATACTGAAGTGCCATTAGCCCCTGGAAATGTCATATCGAACGAGCCAGGATATTATGAAGATGGCAATTTTGGCATTCGAATCGAGAACATCGTTATGGTTAAAGAGGTTGAGACCAAACATTCCTTTGGAGATAAGCCATTCCTTGGTTTCGAGCACGTAACCATGGTCCCCTATTGCAGGAGCTTGATAAATGAGAGTATGCTCACGGAGGATGAGAAGGCTTGGTTGAATGCGTCCAACGCAGAAATTTTGGAGAAGACCAAGGGATACTTTGAGGGAGATGCCATTACGACAGCCTGGTTGGAACGAGAAACTCGGCGCATTGAGTAGGAGTACTTGACTATAGAGATAAATAAAAGAGGGGTATGGGGGAAAATGGAAAAAAAAAAAGGAAAGAGATTTTATCTTAGAGGCTTACAAACGCCGATAGGACAAAAGTTAAAACGAATGATGCGACAAACCATCCATTTCTTGTGCTATGGCTAAGAAGAGGAATTCTCTCTGCGAGATACTTGGGAAAATTGAGAAATCTCGGCAAGGGCAGCCCATATGAAGAGGCGAGCTTGGTTAAGTTAAACATGTTAGGAGAGACAGCTTAGGAGCGAGAAAATTGGTGAGTGCACTTACATGATAGCATGCTGTAAGCACTCCGCCAAGTAACACAAGAGTGCGAGAAAAGACCGAAACAACAAGACCGGTGGCAAAGCCTAAGAGGGAGGGGATCATCAATGGTCATTCTCCAAGGAAGTACATGTGACATGAAATGCCTATCAACTAACCAACAACACTGCCAGAAGAGATTTGCCGGATGATTTCAGGAGAAGACAGCGGTTCCACAGGTTTCGCCGCATACTGAGTCGGGGCTGCTGCAGATTGCTTTTGCCGAGAGTCAAACCGAATGGTAGAGGCGTTTGCCGCAAAGGCCCCGTAGCAGACGCCTGTGCCGATGCCCCCAAAGAGAAGTCTTCGGGAGTAGCGAAGGGCGGAGAATTGCTTCATTGCTTGACTCATTGTGCTAAGGTTGAGAGAGGATGATGGCTGGTATTCAGAGTTGGCAAGCCAGCAGTGTTATAGTAGTAGTTAATGAAGGCAGGTGTAATTCCAAGCTACCCAAGGTACATAGGTACCTATGACGTAGTACCTACTAAGGTATTTGAAGGTCTGCGCGCAAATGACATCGTGCTGCTGCATCGGGGTTTACGTAATCAGCATTGCCGATAGTCATGATGCTCTGTAAATTAGTAGTTCAGGGACTCAAGGTTGGTGCTAATATTGTATCTATTCACGGCGTAAGTTCACATCTATGCAATCGTGTTCTGAAGCAATTGTCAACGTTATATTAACTTGTGTTTCTAGCAACTCCGCAGCGTATAGTCGACGACGCCCAGTTGTTTCACCCGGCAGCTGCGCTTACACCTCAGCTTACCGGAAATCTCTAGGGCTTATCTCGGCCTCTGTTAGTGCGGCATGCTTCCAGCTCCAAAAGCTCCATCCATATGACAATACATTCAAGTAGCAATATGCATGTGCCTGAGTCGCCAATGCCTTGAGCGCCCATAAAACTAAGTTGTTGATAAGTTATCATAAGCATTTAGCCTTTTTATTTTTATTTTTATTTTTTTTATAACGTAGATGATTACTATCTCCTGGCATGCAATTGATGGCTTAAATCCCCAAGATCAAGTCAGTATTGGGGCGATTTTCAGCGAGTGGGGCACTGCCATTCAGTCTCGCTGCTTTTTAAATATTCGTCATTTGACGCTCTTCTCAACCCATAATCTGGAAACCCCTCATAGCATAGCAGCAGAGCAGTTCAAAATGAAGGCGTACATGTACGATAACGTGCCAGTAAGCCCATCCACAGAACCGGCGCTTGTGACGAAGAGAGACACAGAGAGAGATCCTAACGAGGCATGATTTTGCAAAGGGCGACCAGCGTCTGCCTCATGACTCTGGCCGAGAGGTGACGGCCAGCGACTTGGCCACCATCGGCGTGCTCTACCGTCGCCTTGCCGAAACCAGCGAGGTGGACGTGCTGGCCGCCGAGCGCGGATACAAGAACCGCGATGAGATTGTCGTGTCGCCCGAGAAGATGGGCGACGTCTATGAGGACAAGGTCAAGATGTTCTTCAACGAGCATTTACACGAGGACGAGGAGATTCGGTACATCCGGGGCGGCCAGGGCTACTTCGACGTCCGGAACAAGGGTGACGAGTGGGTGCGCATCCAGCTGGAAAAAGACGATCTCATCATTCTGCCCGCCGGCATCTTCCACCGCTTCACCACTGACGAGTCCAACGTGAGTTTTTGTCCTTCTTTCTCCGTTTCGAACTGTCAATCTAGTCACCCAGTGATTTGCATGAGCATAAATAGCATAAGACAAGTCTCACTGACCTTTCTCCCCTCTCCCCTCTAGTATGTCCACGCCATGAGGCTCTTCAAGGATGAGCCAAAGTGGACTCCCCTGAACCGCGCTCCAGAGCTGGACAGCAATGACATCCGTAAAGAGTATGCCGGCCAGTATCTCAGCTGAAATAGCCGGTGACCGAGGGGGAAAAAAAAAATAAAAAAAAAAAAAAAAAATTAAAATTTATGGCGATTGTCTCAGCAGTAGTCATTGTAGTTAGCAGCTTAGATGTGGTCAATTACAAAGTCATTTGGAAAGAATTCGAAGAACCCGGAACCAATTGTTTCCTAATCGCCATCGGGTGACCTCCAACTCTCCTCACCGCTAACAATAAAAGCCTTCACCACTTCCGCCGCATCGCGAATGAGAGATGCGGTGGCGACGTGTCTGAGTAATGGCAAGCATGTGGAGGAGGTGAAAAGAGACACTCATTTATGCATAAACCGAGCAACATTCCTGCGACGGTCCGTTTAAAGCTCTCATCGCCTCCTCAGCGCAACTGCCGATGGTTCAATTCTCTCTAGCTCTTTTTTATCTCCAACCCTGGCGACGCCTCATAAGTCACACAGTATCGCTTGACGTTTATGCCTTACACTGGGAGACGCCGCTGCACTGTCTCTTTTGGCAGGAAGCGTAGACTCAAACTGCCGCTGGATTTTGTCTGCCGCTCGCTGTCGCCAAACGAGTTCCTCTAGATATGGAGGCTCGCACAGAAGTTAGCGAATCGAGCGACGGGCCGGCGAGGCCCAAACTGCAGCTGCCGGCGAGTTGCGACCCGCCTCCGCCGAATGGATCAACAAAGAAACTTGTTTGGATTGTGCGTTCTTCCGTCTTTGCGTCTCACTGCGCAGCCATCAATCCCCCCTCCGCATGGTGGTCTCACTGCTTACAGCTGCCCTCTTTAGATCTTTGGCGGCACCGGCCACATGGGCCGGTCGCTGGTCAAAAGCACCTTGTCCCACGGCGATCTGGTGTGCTCGGTAGGGCGAATCTTTGAGACGCCGCAGAAGGACATGGAGGGCATCCATGAAAACTGCCTGGGCCTCCTGTGCGACGTGCGCTCGCGAGAGTCGGTCAATCGCGTCTTCCGGCAGGTCATGGACAAGTTTGGACGCGTCGACGTGGTCGCAAACTGCTCGGGCTACGGCGTCATCGGGTCGTGCGAGGACCAGGACGAGCACGATCTGCGCAACCAGTTCGAGACCAACTTCATGGGCACGCTGCACATCATCCACGCAACCCTGCCCTACTTCCGGCGACAGCAGGCCGGGCGGTATCTGATCTTCAGCTCTACGTCCGGCGCCCTGGGCGTGCCGGGCCTGGGGCCCTACTGCGCCAGCAAATATGCCGTGGAGGGCCTCATCGAGGCTATGCTGTATGAAACAGATGCGTTCCACGTCAAGGCCACGCTTATTGAACCGGGGCTCGTCCGACGTGACGAACCTGACTCAGGCAACAGTCCATTGCCCACCTGGGGCCACTTTTTCATCAAGCCGCCCAGCGAGCATTATTCAACCGCGACTTCTCCAGCCCTTCACGCAAAGCGAATGGTGCAGTGGCTGGGAGATCGCCAGCCAACAAGTGCCGTCAAGTGCGCTGAGCTCGTTTGGCAACTGGGTCACTGCTCGTATCCGCCATTAAGGCTACTGCTTGGTAGCTATGCTATCGAGAGCATCCGAGACAGAATGCGCTCCGTCACCGAAGAGCTGGAGGACTGGAAGCATCTGAACTTTGCCATAGTGCCAGATTCTGACAAAGAGGGACCCGAGGAAATAGGTGCCGAAGCAAGTGCGGATTTTGTTGTTGCATGAAGAAGAATGAGTAAGTGTAGGCCACAGCGTAACAGTTTCTTGTTTCTTGTTTATATCTTCGCTCTTATGTGCACCTTCCTTTTTCTATATATATATATATATATCTACCTATATATATACATAACCCCTTGTAATAGTATTATATTTTGCCACTAGTGAAGAATATTGTCAAGCAAAAGTGCTGCAAAACATATTCATGCTAGTGGGATAAACTTATTTTTATAAGCACTACATGGTGTAGATTTGTAAACTTATATACTTGATCTGTAGCATTTTATAAGGTATATTAGATAATGTATTTGTCCTTGGATTATATATTTACATATTTTATTACCTTGCTTTGATCTTTAATTAGACTGCCTTAATTCTCATCTACCTCATGCAGAGCTACTAACCTTACTAAAATATGGCACTTCTTCTGGCCAAATACATGATCAGGGAATGTTATATAAAATGTTGTAAAACACCATAATCGAAGAAATGGAGTAAATGTATTTGATATGTGCTATGATGCCCATTTTTAGCTTTTTTTTTCTTATATAATGGTCTCTTATGTGAGTGAAGTACCTATCAGTCAAGGGTGCCGCTATAAAATGGCACAGCATAAAATCGACCCAACTAGAGTTTACAGCACTACTCAAGCTAGGAATATAGCTCTAAACATACTAGCGCCAATTCATAAATTCTGCTCCAAGTCGAACGATTCACTCATTGACCTATAGCCCTGTTCTTCACTCTTCTCACTTCACGTTACTGCCAGCACATGTAGGGAGGGCAGAATAAGGATAAAGTAAATCAATCGACATAGATGTCACCTCTCTCAGGGGCAAAGAGGGTTTTACGGCCTCGGGTCGTTTTTTCCGGCATCCAGCCCACCGGCGTGCCGCATCTGGGAAACTATGTTGGTGCACTGAGGCAATGGGTAAATTTGCAACACGAGGAAAAGCCCTCTACTAAATTGATATACTCTATCGTCGATTTGCATGCCATCACAGTGCCCCAGAAGCCAGAGGTGCTGAAACACCGCAAGAGAGAAGTTTTAGCCGCTCTTCTTGCCATCGGTCTGGATCCTGAGAGATGCACCATCTTCTACCAGTCTTCTGTTTGTTGCATGATCAAGCCCAAACGTCCATAACCCATAGCTTACCACTGGTTGTAGGTGCCGGCTCACTCTGAGCTGATGTGGATACTTGCATGTACCGCATCTGTAGGCTATCTCTCAAGAATGACACAATGGAAGGTAGATGGACTCGCAGCAATTGTTATGCATAAACGTTCCCCTGTTGACCACATCTCAGAGCAAACTTAGCCTAGATTCATCTTCAACTTTAGATGAAGGGCCCGTTGGCTCCCGGTTGAAGTTGGGCCTCTTTTCCTATCCAGTCCTCCAGGCCGCTGACATTCTCGTTCACCGGTAAGCCCAGCATTGCCTTCCCATAGACGCTCCTTGGTGTCATCCTCCCTGTACATCGTATCAACTAGTGACTGATGCATGTTGCAAAGGGCTACTCATGTGCCCGTTGGGCATGACCAACAACAGCATTTGGAGTTTGCGCGTGAATGTGTCACAAATTTCAACCATGCTTATGGAAATCATCTTGTCCCACCTTCGACCATAATCTGTATGCTTGCCGCTATAAGCCCCCCTTTCCTCCCCTCACTTGCACACTGGCTCATTGAGTGACAGCACCTGCTCAGCGCATCATGTCCTTAACAGACCCGACAAGTAAAATGTCAAAGTCTCACAAGGCGCAGCGATCAAGGATTCTTATTACCGATACTCCAGAAGACATTCGGTCCAAGATTGGCTCTGCCCTGACGGATTCGACCCCCGGTGTCTCTTACGATCCTGCCACTCGCCCTGGGTTCTCTAACTTATTGGAAATATATTCCGTATTTGATGCAGAAAAGCGTAGTCCAGCGCAGCTCGCCGAAGTATATGCTAACACATCGCCCAAAATTTTCAAAGAAGCAGTCTCAGACGCGCTGATTGCCGGCCTACACGGTATTCGAGATCGATATCTTGATCTATCTGCAAACGAATGGTATCTTGAAAAGATAGAGAAGGAAGGTGCACGAAAAGCCCAGGAAAGTGCTCAAGAAACGATGGATATCGTCAAGTCTGCCGTCGGATTGTGACGGACATTTGGCGTCAGTTAGCGCTTCGAGCCTTTTCATGTATTTATTTCCTCGCCCCTCGTGTTTAGAATCGCCGTATAGGCATTTGTATGATAGTTGCCAGTGTTGGCCAGCCAATGCGATGTAGAATAACGTGGATATCATGTGGCTGTACATCTATGCTATTATGTGTATCCTTAAATGATGGAAATTCAGGTGAGCGCTGATTGACTTGTAGACTTGTAAGTCTCAGATAGGCTAAGTTAAGATGCATAGGCAAAGTTAGCACCTCTCGCAGTCAGCCAGAAATCTCTAACAACCTGATTTGTCGCCCGAGAGCCTCGAAGACTAGCTTAGATTAGCAAAGTAAGCATTTATCAACAGGGATCCATTGAAATATACCTGATGACCTTCTTCACGAAGAGTGATTTCTGCTCTGGAGCGACCCTCTGACTGGGGAATGACGGATGGTCTAGACCGGACTGCAGCCACTCTCTCGACATCGGGTAGTTGACGACAAGTTTCCTCAAAGGTTCACTTAATCGGTCTAACTCGCTCCGCAGAGCATTGCCGCCGATATTTCTTGCAAGGGATTGAGCTAACAACGGCCCAAGCGTATCCATGGCCCTCTTGAAAGTTTCCTGAAGCACTGTATCATCTCCCCGAGTGCCGACAAACGCAGTCTATTCGTGTGTTAGCTCGCCATTAGATGCCATAATAATAGAAAGCTCAATAAAAAAAAAATATGTCATGCATACCCAAAATTCCGCTGCAGCCGCCTTAGGTAATGGCTCTTTCCCGTCCATAACTTGCAGCGTGAATAGGAAAAAGAACTCGATTGCGTCTGATGGTTCCAGGCTGATGAAAGCGCTGGGGCTTCTAGTCAGCAGTCGGCTGACAAGATCAATGCCATTCTGTACGAGCTCAGGCTCTGCTCCCGGCTCTATTCTCACATGTCAATACGGCTGGTTTCATCTGCGGTCAAGAATAGTGAAAGTCTTACCGGGAAGCTGTTTCAAGAGTCCGATTACCCAGGAGAGTACATCCGAGAGTATCTTTTGATACTCTCCCAGCATCTGAGGAGGCAGGGAGCTAATAAAAGAACACGCCATGCTGACAACAATGCCAATCCTAGGTGTATCTTTCGAATGCCCAACCAAAAAGCGCACTATATCCTCAGGAGTAAGGACGAACGGTCCAGGCTCACTTTCGGAGAAACCGCTGCGAAGTACGCTGCATATCAGCTCTGTAACCTCTGAACTTCCACTGTACACATTTTGGACTTCGACAATAATGCGTATTATTTGCTCTTGAATGTGGATCAATTTGGGGGTCTTGGCTTTCTGGTTGGAATCAGTCTCAAGATCAATCGAGAAGTCCGGAGGAGATTGCAAGCCCTTGCCCATGCTTGCCAGACATCTCAAGGCCCTGAGAGCCACATGCAGGCCAACGTGTTCCTCAGGCAAGATATCTGAGCAAGGAAGTTCCATTTGCTGCGGTAGTATTTCATCATTAGTTACATTCACTAGCTTCATGGATTGTTGGACGTCGCCTTGTATAATATCAAGCAATCCAGAACAAGCAATATATCTCTTCTCATCCTCAGGAATGGCTTGAGCGATGGACGCGAGAGCGCCTACGATTTTCTCACGAGAAATGCAATCAAGTGATGCTGTGGCAACTAAATTGCGGTACTCGGCTAGGAGGCCCTCCATTTGAGGATGCAGATGTGACCGGCAAGATGAGCAAAGCCGGTGTATAGACTTTGATGCTGGTATGGCCATGGAGTGTTCTGAAACTTCGTTGAACAGAAGACTGAGGGCGGTAGGTAGAAGATGGGTATTTCTCTCAAAGTATTCGGTGTACTGTTCAATTAGAGTGAGGCAAGTTTGCCTTACTCGGGCTGGTATGTTCTTCTGAGCACTTCGAAGCACCGAAAATAGAGGCGAAGAGAACACCGCGGCGAGGAAGTCATCACAGCGCGGATCTTCTCGACTACAGTCCGCTAAACCGCCCAAGCAGAAAATAGCTGACTCCAGTTCCAACCAGGATGAGCTTGCCAAGGTGGATAATATCAATGAAGAAAAGGTTTCGACAAGCCTCGGCCCAATCAAGGCATATACAGCCTGCAAAAGATCCACTACATCTTTCCTAGCATCGTTGAATCCGGCGCGATCACCTGAATCCCATGAATGAAACTCATCTGCTGGAGGATAGATAATCTTCTTCCATGCGTGTGAGGTCGCCTGGAAGATGTATGGAATCGTGATTGCAGTTACTGAGCTTGCCGAAGTCGACTCTGGATCCATATCCGAGACGGATTCGGTCAGCGTCGACCAAAATTCGATGGCGGGGACAAAAATCTTGTTCTCAGCAACCGGATAGCCATCAGCCGCAAGAAGACCGCACAGACTAGACAGGATATTCTTGTTCTGCTCGTGATCATTCTGAATGAGAACTTCTACTCGGGCTTCACCGAAGGCGAGAAGTACATATCCGAGCTGCGTTGACTCAAAGTCAACATCCCCCTGTATGAGTTGGTCATATCGGTGTTGGAACCATGGCGTATCAAAGATATTAGCGAGCATAGTATAGTGGTGCTCGGTGAGAAGAGAAGGCCAGTTGAAGAGCACATCAATAAGCAGTTCCGCAGCCGCATTGTATAGTTCCTCGACCATCAAAGCGTTGATGGAGCCTCCGATGAGGGGTCGTAGAGAATCCGCAATGTAGCTATTTCGTGCCGATGTTTTCTGAGCAAATGAAACCCATGACTAAAGAGAATCCAATTAGCCTCTCCTGATTTGTTATACCAGGAAGGCAGAGAGTCACCTACCTGAAGACATCTCAGCGCATCTTGCTTAACCTCTGGAGAAACATCATCTCGGCTCATGCACATGGCTATGAGTGCTACAGAGTCTGAAGTGTTTGCAAGGACCGAGTCGTACAGGCCAACACTTGGTTCAAGTTAGCGACGCTATATAAAATTGATGAAGCGAGTGGTAGTTCTCATACTTGCTTGCTGCGTTCAGATCAATGCGAGTAACATCCTCCAGAATATTGCTGATCACCAAGATAGCCGCGTGCAAATGCACTCCCGTAAGTCTTTCTGATATGGCGTTGAAATCAACCGACTCGTCGATCGTGCCAGGTTGCCAAGCTCGATTTGACGCCAGGCTGACAAGAAGGTGAAAGATGTAGCGGTTGCACAGTCTGTGGAAATATATGAAGTAGGTGGCCAACGCAGACGCCAGCTTCCGTACAACAAGTAGTCCTGTCTTTTGCTGCAGAGCCCCGAGGTACCATTCCAACAACGAGACTAGGAGCTCTATGGCATCACTGTCGCTAAGAGACGCACTGATCGATGTCAATCGGAGAGCTCAGTGCATAGTGTACTGAACGGCGAACGTACTTTTCGGTATTCAACTTAACGATGATTGTGAGCGCACCGAAAAACTTGACTTTCTCGTCCGGACGCCCAAGTAGGTGGTGGGCGAGCGACCATGCTTGTGGTGAACTTTGCAGCCGCGATAGGGTCGATTGTGTTTTGGAAATCGTGCTAGGAGAAGCTGGTTCATACAAAGAAAGAATCAGCTTTGCCATTATTAGCAGTGATGCCTCTAAAACAGTAGATTCCAAGAAGAAGAGGGCCAGAAAGGCTAACCGATTCGACCTGCTCGATTTCAGAGGGGAGAAGCTCATCTTGCATCGTGACGGATTCTTTCGGCAAGTCTCGCGGAATTTCGTTCCACACGGATCACCAAGCCGTGACTGGTAGCTTAATTGCACGGGAATGTCATATCAACAAGTGATTTTGCGTAGTATACATAGAGAGGATTTCCCAAATGGACTGGAGCTTGAATATTGCATAGCAGAGCTAGCAGTTCGTCGTCTTTCAAGCTGTATTATCATATGCCATGTGCGGAATGTACTACTCCGGATGCGGTTTAGCCTATGGGAATGCAGCTCATCTGTAGAATCACTGTTATGGGTAAGATTCTCTCCGATATAAGATAGTATTGGTGTTCTATATTAGGCATAGCAGCTATGCTTCTCAATTATCGAATCCATCTTACAATCAATTTGTCAAGAGTCGATAGAAAGCCTTACTCGCGGCTTTCCCCGAAGTTGATTTGAGATACGACGTGAGTGTCGCACGCCATAGATTGAATGCGAGGGCGTGAAATACAGATCCAAGGGGTGAATCTAGCATATAGCATGCTGTATGCATTATTACACCAGTATCAAGAAAGAAAAGAAAAAAAAAAAAAAAAAAAAAACGTGCGAATGTAATGATTTAGCATTGCCAAGAATAAGTTTTTTTTTGGTGTGTATTTCTTGTTCCTTGTGCTTTTTTACTCGCATTCATTCATTCATTCTATGTACTCATTTGGCCTCTGGCCTTTCGCATCAGCATTGATTTCGCTGTGTTAGTATTTACCAGGCTATAGTTTTATCTAGCAAGTTGCTTTATGTGATTTAAGAACAAGCAAAATTTGCGTTTCTTGGTTGGTTATCGCACATTTACGGCAGCGACGTCTCTACCTGCTGCGCCCATAATATCATTAATATCCGTGGCAGAGTCTTCTGTTCTGCGGCCTTCGAATAACCGCCTCCACCAGCTTGGGGGATCAAATGGCCTGGATCCATTGTGCAGCGGTGGATATACATCATTGAAGAAGTACCAAATGTGACCAATGACGACACCCATAATCTCGTCTCTCGGTACGGTCCCGTGCATAAACAGGCTAAAGGCCATCAACACCCATGGCAGATATGGAGCGGTAAAAACAAGCAGGCCGAGGAAGCTTAGCCTGGTGTCGGGATTGCGCCGCGACCAAATATAGACGAGGGTAGACGAGAGCGGGTGGCCCAGGAATGGCATGGAAACAAGCGGCGATAGTGCGATAAGACTGGCCATGGCATAGAGGAGAAGCCAGGAGAAATAAGCAGCCGATCGCCCCGATGACTCTTCGAGCAGCCGCGCATATCGCTGGAGAAAGTATATGTGAAAGAGTAAGTCAAGCGAAAAGGGACCGAAGTAGAGAAACGTCGTCAAGAGGCGCCAGTACTGTGTTTTGCATCAATCAGTCAGCACATGCAAATGCGTAGCGGAGAGGAGAGGAAGTGGCCAACCTGAGACTTGACGAAGACGGCTCGAAAGCTGTAGAATAGCTGAAACGGCGTTACCATATGGCACTGGACGAGGGCGCTGGTCAACACTGTTGCGGCTGTCCACCATCGCGTGCATGTCGGCATCTCCCAGAACCATGTTTCCAGCGGAAGGCGATCGCCGCCCATTACTTGATCCATTTGGAAGAATGGGGAACTGTAACACTCATGCGCTAATCAAAGGATGACCGCAGTCGACATGAAAGATGCGTCGGTGATGCGACTGTCGGGCGTAAATCAATAAATGCTGAGGTGGCCTTTCGCAGGCGAGAATATGAGCCTGAAGAAAGTAAGTTAATCGGAGCTGGGCTACCGGCATTGCAATACGCATATGCATGTTACACCATTGCCACTCTGGCAGTTACGCAATTAGTAATGTAGAGGGTACTTAGCGACCAGCCACTGAATACCTGCCTGGTCGACGTGGCTTATGATGCTAATGTTTCTTGTACTGCTAAATTTGCTGGTGCATAAATGGGAGTTTGATATTTACATACACATGATCTAAAATGCCAGTTGCTAGAGCTACACATTCATTCAAATCTATTCTCTACAGATGCACTTATACATCAGAGTGGGAGAGCATCGAAGCATGGGTTGGCCAACAAAGTCCATTTATAGATGGTGCTAGTAGTAGTTACTTGCCCAAAATCGCCTAGGACGCTAATCAACACCTGCGTCAGTGTCTCTTTGTGGAGACGTAGCGCTCGGCAAGTACGTACAGTAGTGGCAGTACCTACCAAAGTAACTACAGCGCTTCCAAAGTCCTTAGGATGTCGATACTTGTACCCTTCGGGGCTTCGCTTTGCTGCTCAGCTTTGAGCACCTCCAAGAACATATCTCTCAATGACTTGCCACACAATCTACCATGAAACTCCTCTCGTGTGCTTGGCACGGTGGCTTTATTTTTGCTCTCCTGTCAAGCGACCTTGCGTGGGCTAACGACCAGAGCCGCCAAGCTGAGAAAGCTTCTTCCCCGAGTACGCCTGGCCAATGCGAAGTACGAACCATCAACTACATCACACACACGCTGCCGTCGCTCTGCTTCAAGAGCTCATGGACAGGCTCGTTACCGACTCCAACTAAGTTGCCTGTTACAGGCGACTCTTATAACACCACCCAACATGTCACGCGACCGCCTGTAGAGGAGCAGGCTCCTCCATCTGCTACCAAGCAAACGGACACGTTCACGGACACCTCTGCGGGCGATACCTTCGCGACACCTTTTATGTCGTTTGAGGACTGGAAGAAGATGATGCTGGAGCAAACTGGACAAGATCCCCAGGACTTACACCTGCGAAATTCGAGCGGGCGTCAGAAGGCTGATAGACCATCTCCCGATTTGGATGATGTAGGATTGGGCGAAGAAGGGGAGATATCCCTAGTATTCGACGATTACGGAGAAGAAGGCGCTAAACCTGGAACTCCCACGGACTCGGCAAATGCGAACAGCGGTGACGATGTCGACAACACCTTGATGTCCAAGGACGGAAAAACGCCTATCCACCGAAGCAAAGACGCTGGAAAAACCTGCAAGGAACGCTTTTCATACTCCTCTTTCGACGCGGGCGCCACCATCTTGAAGGCAGGACCGCAAGCACAAAATGCGAAAGCCATTTTAGTTGAAAACAAGGACACTTACATGCTGCTAGAATGTGCCGCGCAAAACAAATATGTCATCGTCGAGCTTAGCGACGATATCCTCATCGACACCATTGTCATCGCCAACTTTGAATTCTTTTCCAGCATGGTTCGCCATTTCCGAGTTAGCGTAAGCGATCGGTATCCTGTCAAAATGGATAAATGGAGGGAAGTGGGAATTTTTGAAGCCGCAAATTCGCGAGATATCCAGGCATTTCTTGTGGAGAACCCCCAGATCTGGGCCAAATATGTTAGGCTGGAGTTTCTGACTCACTACGGGAATGAGTACTATTGTCCGGTTTCTATACTTCGCGTACACGGCTCGAGGATGCTTGATTCTTGGAAAGACAGCGAGACTAATCGAGAAGATGAGGTTCACGAAGAGGAGGAAGAAGAGCTTCCCGTTCCCACTATTGCTACACAGCCAGTAGCAGCAGGACCCAATCCACAACCCAGAGACAAGAATGAGACTCTTCCAGAGCTTGCAAGTACTTGTCTGCCTCGCATTGACGAAACCCCTTTCCCTCAAATCAAGGAAACATGTGCTGTATCCCCTATTACTGTAGGCGATGCAAAATCAGGCGATCAAAGCTCTGGGCAAACTGATGAAGGGGCAAAACGACAAACTAAAGATGGCGTCGTGGAATTAGACGCTGCCTCGCAAGACTCTCCAAAATCAGACGCCACCCAGGCTCGGGACGTATCTTCCGCACCACCAATAAAACAGACAGATCCTTCCAAATCTACCACGGATAATGCGCAGACTTCGGCAGAGTCTTCAGATGCCGCCGGTTCGGGTTCTGGGAGCACAAAAAGTCGGACCACAACCGCCTCCAGCGCCACGCCAACTGTGCAAGGAAGCTTTTACAACTCCATCACCAAGCGGCTACAGCAAGTAGAGTCAAATCTCACGCTGTCGCTCAAATACGTTGAAGACCAGTCGCGAATAATGCAGGATGCCCTACGGCGAACCGAACAGCAGCAGGTAGCTAAACTCACACGCTTCCTGGGAGACCTCAACCACACCGTTCTTGCAGAGATGCGCAATGTGCGCGAGCAGTACGAGCAGATATGGCAATCCACTGTCCTAGCTCTCGAAAGTCAGCGGGAGCAGTCTGAGCGTGATATCGTAGCCCTGAGCACCAGACTCAACCTGCTAGCCGACGAAGTTGTCTTTCAGAAACGAATGGCCATTGTGCAGGCAATCCTCCTGCTTTCCTGCTTGTTTCTGGTCATCTTCTCCAGGGGAGTCCCCATTCCTTATCTTGCGGCCCTGCAGGAACAAGCAGGCGGCATTGCATATCCCTCGACGTCGCCGTATCCCAGCCAAGGATCTCATAATCTTTATAAATCCGATGCTGGCACTACACCAGACGAACAAACACTACTGGATAGTGTCCCAGTGGTCAGTGTTTCTTCGTTCGAAGCTGCTCCCAACGTGCCGAGTAAACGAATACCTCATCCTTTGTCTGAAACGACAGAGCCCCATGAGCCAATCTGTGAAGACGGCGAAAAAGAGTATCCACGGCGGCATCCCTTACCAAGCCCGCCAGTTGAGGACAAGTACCAGTATGTACATTACTTAGACCAAGAGCCAAGGTTCCATTCGCTACACCACCCTACTCCAGCCCACCCGAACACACCCCGGAAACCCCTCCCTTCTCTTCCTGAACATTTGGTATCAAGTCAGGACTCTTAAGAAGGCGATGGTCTCGCGGAGATACTTGGCTCTTCGGCATTGTTTTGCTTCTTACTTGAGCATTTTGTTATTGTAATGCGTGTGGATATTAGATCACGGCCACATGGCAATGATATGAAGCATGTTGAATTATCATTGAACGCAATATATATATATTAAATTACAGACCAACTATGTTTTCTGTTTAGCTACGTATCCTCATTTTACCTTGTGAGATTCATGGCTTATCAAGCGGTATATAGCAAAGTGGGTTGGTCCGTCCGAAGTAAGTGAAAACGATTATCGCAAATAGAATCAGTAAACTTCAACAACGTCCGCGAAATCATGGTGGCGTTGTTTTTTTGGCCAAAAATAGTTCAGTTAGAACTTCACTCACTAAGACGTACTGCCGTAGAGATGCTGTATGGCGGTCTCGTAGTCGTATTCCTCGAGGGCTGCAAGACGAGTTCCTCGATCATACTGAGATCGCCGGCGCCGCTGTTCGTCACGAAAGTGCTGCCCCGCATTCGGTGTGAAGAGGCCTAACAATTGTGAGTTTGAGAATGGCCAACATGCCACAACAGGCTGTGCGTTACTTACCAACATGTTCAGCATTCTCGCAACTTCGCTTCATTTTGGATTGATTGTCAGGGTCTGGGAACGGCTCTTCTTGCCCAGCGAGGTCGGGCATTGGTCCATTAGATGTATAGTAAAGCTTGTCTCCGTTAGTTATCTAATCGAAATCCAACATACCAGAGGAATTTTGCAGCAGGATACTTACTTTAGGGCGATAGTGCGAGGCCTCTAGCATTACTGAACTGTTTCGAAATTTCTGCACCAGACAGTCTTTGCCCTGAATAGCTGTATGTCATGGTCAGCATTGAGGAACATGGGTATTCATTGAGACAAACTTACTGGCATATGAGATCTCTGCTACCTTATCACTTTTGAAGCAGTTCCTATATAGAAATTTGAATAAATCAGAATACTTAGGAAAAAAACTGCATAAAAGAAAGAGCATACCAGCGCTGATTTCCGCGGGCATTGACAAACTTGAGTTGCTATATTAGCATAAAATCCCTTACGAATGAATTCGAATTTATGTGTACTGACATCAATAATATCCAGAGGCTGCAATTCGACGTTAGTCAAGCTGAAATGCGTCACAAGAGAGGAACTAAACTCACATCCACAAAGTTGATGAACGCATATCCGACGCTTTGTTTTAGCCGTTAGTATTTGAATAGAAATAAAAGAGGAGCAATGATGCGAAATGAATCCTCACTTGCAGTCGTTGGCAAAGTCGATACGAAGGTACATGAAATCGTACTTTCCCCAACTAGACTCGTCAATGATTCTTTTAAGCATAGCTTGGTCCACTTTGTTGGGAATATTCCGAAGCATGATCTACAACACGGTCAGTGAATATTATTCATGGTTGAATAGTGGATAACCTTACGGTGGTGCGAACGTCGATCCCGTCGCGAATGCGTGTGATGTCAACGTGGTTATGATGAGTCGCTGTGCTGTGATAAGTAGACCTGCTGACTCTCATGGCATTCTGACGGCGGGCATCTGCTCTGTCAGTCCCTGAGAAGGTCCTCGATGGACTATAGTTGTTCTGAGCGGTAAGAGCTGGAGACGGCGGCGTTTGATACAAAGTTCCAAAGACAGGGTACTGCGGAGTAAATGGTGTCAAAGGGCTACCCGAGCTTGTTTGGACTGGGGGCAGGAATGAGTCCAGCATATATGGCACAGCAGGCGTGAATGGCGTTTGGAACATGAATGGATACATGGCTACAGGTGCATTGTAGTGAGCATCTCCCTGCCCAACCTGAGAAGAGTTTGAGTTTGAGTTAGGACTGACAGAACCAAGGCGTTGTTGACCTGGATCATCTGGTCTTTTGCTAACGGTCATATCTCCCATTGCATCGGTGATCCCCGAGGCCGTCAAAGCGTCAGAGTTGTATGCTGATGCGAATAGCTGGATTCCCTTGATTATCATCAGGGTCAGTAAAAATGCTATACGAAGTAGATGAGATTGGCATACCTCAGTGGAGATGCCACCACTGCAAGCTTGTATGACGGGGAAGGCTGTGGTGGTGTCACAAAACTCAGCAACGGCCCTGAAAGAGCCGTTTGGGAAAGTAGATAACCTGACAAAAGCAAATAGGCGACCGTGTGATTGCAAGAAGCGATGAGCCACTCCCATAACGTGAGTCGAGTCCATAACAACTCCGGGCGGGACTACAACAAAGACTTGGACTTGGCCAGTATGAGACAGGCCTACTGCATAGCTGGTAAGCTTATCCAACTCAACTCGAGGATTAGGATCCAAACTTCCTGCACCTTGTCCTACGTCCAGGTGAGCGCCTTGAGACTGGGCAACGCGCGTGGGATTGGCAAAGGCAATTTTCCAGCCCTTGTCCACTTGATGAAGTTTTGCCTGCACAGCACAGGCATCTCTGATATCGGTGAAGTAGATAAACACCCCGCCACTGTGAGTCTTGAAATTTCTTGCGCCATAAGTGTGGTTGCCATCTTTTTCAATGTCCTATGCATATAATAAGTATTATAGATCAGTATTGGTTCACCGAAGCTTGGTTGGTACACTCACGGCTAAAACAGCTTCCACCTCACGCGTGGAAATTTGGGTGGGCGATGATATAACAAGAATTCTCGACAATCCAATATCGGTACTCAGCGCGCCAGAAATAGGACCTTCTCCGTCTGGCAAGCGGACATAAGTGTTGCCAACAAAAGGGCTGAATGTTGAGGCTGTTGGTGACAATCTCGTGCTAACGCCATGCATGGAGGTGATGAAAGGGTCTTTATCCATGTGAGAAATTACACCGCGAAAGCTGCTGGTAGGTAGCCGAGCGGGGGACGTGGTGGTAGCCGAGCGGGCAAAACTCTTGAGAAGGCTGGCTGACTTTGAACCATCGTCTGGGCTCATGGAGGTCAATCGAGTGTCGGGCGTGCCCTTGAAAGAATCGGCTCCTCCACTCGATGATCGAGGAGACGATGGGTTGTCATTTTGGTGCGCCATTGCAGAGCGAACCGTGACTGGCCTAGTAATGGTTGAGATCGATATATGGTTCCTGAAAGTGAAGTAAGCTTCTGTGCTCTTGGTCGCAGATCACAACTAGCGGGCCTAGTAGCAGTAACGATTCTACTGCTTGTGCGTGTGTAGCAGAGAGGAAGAAGACGCAGTGTGCTCTCTGCGGAAAAGAGATGACATGTTCACAAGAGAAAGAGGAAGAAAGGCAGTTCGTGAGAGATGCTTGACGGCGCTAGCTTCAAAGGACAGATTCGGGGAGCAGCTGCCAATTTTTGCCTGGAGGAAAATTGATAACGTTGTTGCTCTTGCCTTCCTCGCATCGTGGAAAAACTTGCTCTTCCCCTTTTTTCTCTTCTTGGCATTGGGCAAAGAGGGGGGTCCAAGGCAGGTGCCATCTTGCCATCTGTTAGCACTGCCGTTTTTCCTTCTTCTGCTCTTGCCTTATAGCAAGCAGCAGCAGCAGCAGCAGGAGTTACCTATTCGTCATTCGATTCACGCATTCAGCTACGAACTGCGACAAGAATGATGCAACACCTTGTCAGAGCAAGATGCTATTTTGTGGTTACAGTACCTGTAGCGAGCTCGTATTGCCTGAACCAGCGGTATATTCAAGAAACATCAGATTAAAGGTGATGGTGATTAATGAGAAGAGATTGCTTGGTAGTATGTACTAGTGAAAGATTAATACGCAAGTAGCTGTTTTTTGTGGCCATTGCTCCGAGGAAAAGGATAAGCTGCTTGCGTCTAGATAGTAGGCAAGAGGTAGGCTGGCTCTGCAGTTCAAGAAAGATAAACCCAAGGAGAATCCCGAAAAAAGAAAAGCAAATTGCAACTTCTGATCTGCTGTGCCATAGATAGCTCGCAATTAATGTTTATCTTAGGCACTCACGATATTTTGTAATTACTACAAGACTCCTTGCTTGCTTTCCAGTGACCGAGACTATAAACTTATTCCTAGTTCCCTTCCAATATGCGCCAGTGATATCTCAATATAATAAATAACTCGCTGTATCGACAGTGTGAAAAAATGGTATTTTAGCTGGGCGCTGAACGTATTTTTTTCCCCAAACGAAAATCGCAGAGCAGATGTGCAAGTGTTGTGAGCTTCCTGAACTCCCTTTTTTGTTATTTTTTGTTATTTTTTTTTTTTTTTTTTAGGGCTGCGGTCCTCTTCTTCGTCGGCCTCGGTTTGGACCGTCTGGACGCTGTGCTAATACATCTCTCAGCAGAGGGTCGTCCTTATTCTTATCAACATGATGTACGCGAACGTGTCTGTTAGAGTATCAAATGTCAAAACGTTATCCTGCAGACTTGTCTACACGACATAAAGAGCCACGAGACAACAGACATTGTGTGTTGAGACGATGGTGACTTACCTCTGCAAATTGTCCGGCCTTGGATACTTGTGTTCTCTATCTGCACAGAAAGGACAGACATATCCGGGCGAATCATGCACCAAGCCGTGTCGTATCATCTCATTTTTGCGCTTGAAACCTTTCCCACCTTCGGCGCGGGGACATCCCTTCACGGGACAGTAGTGTGGGCGGGCTGAAGAATGCACATTAGCGTGGGAATTGAGAAGATATTGAGTTTGGAACGGCGCAGCAGTGCACCCGTCAAACGTGCACTTGTAGCCTCCAACCTGGGGATTCGTAAGTCCGTCGATGCTCATACGATCCGCTACAGACGCGATGGCAGTCGGCGGCGAGGCAAGAGCGTAAGCTGGTTGGAGGCTCTTATTGGAGGCGTTGCTTATATACTCGGCGGGAGAGCGATGCGAGGATCCGCTGGAGGCCGGGCCATATGGGCTGGAGGCGAGGGAGCTGGGAGACGGGAAGCTGCGCTGCTGATATGCTTCACTTGGGGAGATTGGGGGTGACACACGACCACCGGCAGGTATTGACTGGAAGCGCGAGACACCTACGTTTGAGGATCGAGAAAACGCTCGCGCGTCGCTAGGTGGGCGCATTGACAGGTCCCTGTCGCCGGATGGTGGTGGCGGTATTTCTGTCGGGAATTGACGCTCAATATTCAATTCACGAATCGACGGTAGGCTCATATTCTGGCCGCTATTACTATCGGACTTGGACGAGGCTATCTGCAAGGGGGCCAGCTCGCCGGACTCGGGCGATAATAACGACTGCGATCCATTCTCTGTTGCGCTGTGGCGTCCGCCGAGCATGTGTGGTGGGCTTTTAACATAGTGTTTGGGGCTAGGCAGGACGTCGTCACGAATGGAGAGTTGGCCGGTTGAGGCTGTCAGGTCAGAGCTGGGTTTATCTTGGCCGTGGTAAGACGACTCGAGCTCTCCACTGGCGGCTAACGCCCCGGCAGCGAAAGCTTGGAGATGATGTGCACCATCGCTTCTGGCGGTCTGCGGCCGCTGGACATGGTCGGCATCAGCCCAGTTTTTGCTGTCTCGAGGGAGACTCTTCTGAGAGTCGTCGTCGTCTTCGGTGGTTTCAAGGTCATCGCCGCCAGCCAACGCCTGGCGGCTCGCGGTTTGTGCTATCTCGGGAAGACGACCGTTGGCAAGATAGGTGATGAGGACAGTATCACCAGACACGGGTTGGAGCTTTGGGCGATTAGACTTGGCATTTCCGTCGATGGGAGGAAGACTGACTGAAGCGATTGGTATGTCCGGGGGAGGGCTCTCTGTGAGTTCGAGCTTGGGATGTACCGCTTTCATCTGAGGAGAGCCTGGCGGGTCCTCGTCTGCATTGAACGAATCTATCTGAGCATAGTCGTTGTACTGTCCTAGCGGTGGCTGTGGCGATCGCGATGACTGCATCAAGTGTTCCTGGCATTGACCTTGGGACTGGCTTTGTCGGGCTATTAGTTGCGGAACCGTCGTCATGGTTCAGTTGTCCAGGAGGCCACCGGTCAACTCTCCATGGCACCCTGGGGCATGCGGGGGCTATAACGCTTTGGTGCAGACAGGAGGTACTTTATCTGCCTTGGAAGCTGACGAGGATGGATGGAACACGCGAATCCAGCAGCTCTTTTCTTCTCTTTTCTCTGCTTTCTTCTCCTTTTTCCCCTTTCTCTCTCTCGCTCTCTCTCTCTCTCTCTCTCTCTCTTTCTCTCCTGCTGTTTTTTCTCTTTCAAAGAGCCGCTGGCAATGCGAGTCGAGAGCTGAGCAGATTTGAAGGGGGACCGTAAAGTCCCTCTATGATTCACTACGGATTCTCTGGTCTCCTGGAGTTCCTCCCAGCCTTTCGTCCTGTGTTGGGAACTGCTCAGGATCTGCCCCCGCGCAGCTTATGCGCGCGTTTGTGAGTGTGTGTGCCTTTTTCTGCGCAAACGGCACGTGAACGTGAACGTCGTTCGGGTATCTTATAGACACCACGCCCAGTCTGTAGGAGCCGTATTCAAAGCTAGGGAAGGATGGAGAGTATGGCTGGCAAAAAAAAAAAAAAATACGAGAAACTGAGGCGAGAGGACGCCAAAACGGCGGAGGACAGACGATGCGACGCAAAAAAATTCAGGACCAGGCAGTCTTGGCTCGAATGGACTATAATGACACGCGATAACTCGACGCTCGAAGACGGATCGACCGCAGAACAGCAGGCAAGTCCAGAGCTGATGCTACTCGTACTGTATGTAGATGGGTCGAATGGCGGGGGATGGACAATTAGGCGGCGGCAAAGTGGTCTAGCGCATAGTAAGAGCAGCTGCTGTGCTGTCGCATTCCGTGGACGACGCCCGGCCTTTCTGCGTGAGCGGTTGTGCACGCTAGCAGCCCGTGAGTGTGTCAGTCAGTCGAGTCTGTCAGATGCTGGATCCTGCTGTAAATAGCACACAGACGGCGAGAGTGCGTGAGAGCGAGGAGGGAGAGCGAAGGCTCGAATCTCGATGGAGCTGCTGCTGGGAGGCCGTGAAACAGCGCCATTGGTGGTACTACGACTACATGCCATTGCGCCTCGTCCTCTTGCCTAGCATGCGGTAGGTCGAAATGCGGACCCTGCCCAGCAAGAGTCGAGAAGGTCTCAAGCTTCATGTCAGCATCTCTTCATGCAACGACGCGGGCCGTGATGGGGATTGGGTGCTGGCAGTGGTGCCTGACCAAATCGGCTCTAGGCAGGACGATGGAGAGTCTTAGAGGCATTTGCGCGGTGGCAGATAGCGCACAGCAGGTGCTATAATATGCAATATGCAGGGAGGCAAGTCATGGAGGTAGCAGTGCTAGTACTAGGTTAGTAGTTGGGTACCTACTTGGTGCAGCAGGCAGGACGAGGAAAAGCATGTGGGAACGTGGCAGAGCGTGGCAGAGCGTGGCAATGCAAGTGCAGATGCAGAGCAAAAGCGAGCAAAAGCAGAGCACGGAGAACGAGGACGGACATTTGACATCATTACAAAGCTAGCAACAGTCGGTACTATCCCTAGCCCACCTCCAGTAATGAGATAGTACGGCAGGGCCAACGATAGTATTTTAACACAACACCACCCGTCTTAGCATCAACCTAAATGAATCGTTCTGCTCGGGCGGGAGGGTCTCGTCTGCTCTCTTCCCACGGCACTCCCATGGCATCTTATCTATCCGCCGCCGTGACCTCGGTTAAAAGGCAGCCGACCCACGCCGCCAAAGCTTCCGGTGTGGCCCCGATCTCGAATCGCTCCAGCCGAGGTCAATTCTAGCACCTAATTCAACGCGCTTCCCCGGATCGGAGTGACATAACCAGGCAAAAAGCAGTAGACCAGCTCTCAAACTTGGAACTCTTGATTCTGCGAAAAGAAAAAGGTGAACAGGTTCTGCCGCTGTCGATTCCTCTGAGTGTTCCGAGTAGGCTATAAATTGCACTTGTATCTGAATCCCTACCTAGTCCATTTGCCGTGCCTTGTATGCGTAGCAAGCACATGCTCCAGATCTAATCGCAGCTTTCTTTCTTTCTTTCTTTCTTTCTTTCTTTTTTTTTTTTTTGCCCTTCAGCTGTCGCAATCACAATGGCTCAGTCCAAGCCGGCCATTTCACCCTGGGGCGGCGCTGTCGCCGGCGCAACCGGAGCCGTCATAGCAAATGCCTTGGTGTATCCTCTGGATATGTAAGATTTTTTTTTATTGTTGTGTTGTTGTCGTTGTTCTATGCCATTTCCAACACTACTGCTAACTTACTTGCTTGCGATAGCGTCAAGACGCGGCTACAAGTCCAGGTCAAGCCTTCCGGCGAAAAAGGCGAGGATTCCTCCGATGAAGTACACTACACGTCGACCTGGAACGCCATCTCGCGGATCGTGGCGGAAGAGGGCGTCCAGGGCCTGTACGCCGGTATGAACGGCTCTCTGGTCGGCGTAGCGTCTACGAATTTCGCATACTTCTACTGGTACACCGTCGCCAGAGCGCTGTACGCAAAGTCCGCAGGCCCTTCTGCGAGCGCGCCCTCCACAGCGATAGAGCTCTCCCTCGGCGCCGCTGCCGGTGCTCTGGCGCAGCTCTTCACGATCCCCGTTGCCGTTGTGACGACTCGCCAGCAGACCGCTGCAAAGGCGGACAGGAAGGGCCTCATTGCGACAGCCCAGGAAGTCATCGAGGGGCCGGATGGTGTCAGCGGACTTTGGAGGGGTCTCAAGGCCAGTCTTGTCCTCGTCGTCAACCCGGCCATCACATATGGTGCCTACGAGCGGCTGAAGGACGTCTTTTTCCACGGCAAGACCAAGCTGCAGCCTTGGGAGGCATTCGGTAAGTATCCGTTACCGAGGTTATCACTCTGATCCTTGTAGTAGTGTGTCCTAACAGTTTTAGCCCTGGGAGCCATGTCCAAAGCTCTGGCGACGATAGCTACTCAGCCCCTCATTGTTGCCAAGGTGGGCTTACAGTCAAAGCCGCCTCCTGCGAGAAAAGGAAAGCCGTTCAGCAGCTTCATAGAGGTGATGCGATTCATAATCGAGCATGAAGGCGTCCTCGGACTCTTCAAGGGGATGGGCCCCCAGATCTTAAAGGGCCTCCTTGTCCAGGGAATTTTGATGATGACAAAAGAAAAGTACGTCCATTCCGCCAGAGTGCAGCCCACTAGACAATTCCACTTCAGAGTGCAATGCTAACCCCCCCCCCCCCCCCCCCCCCTTAATAGGGTTGAACTGCTTATGGTGCTATTTTTACGATACCTCAAGTCACTCAGCCTCTCGAGAGCACGGGGAGCTATTGCGGCTTCATCAGCCGCGACTTTGGCGAAGAACGCCACACTCATAACACCCTTAGTAAAAAGCTAATCTCGTATTTTCCGCTCCTCGTTGATTAATGCTTTGTATGATAGACGCTATCTCTATAGCTACCTAGGTATATAGTACTATACGGACCTGCCCACGCTTGGTAGCCTTGTAATCTTTAGGCATATGAATCTGATGATCTAAAGTATATATTTTTTTTCTGTTTACCCCGTAATCTATTATGGACGGCTTTAGCCTTTCGAAGCCTTGACTATTCTTTTTATTATCCCTTGCCATGTTCTTGAACAACTACCGCGTATTATTCTTTCCCTTTAATGTAAAAAAAAAAAAATTAAAAAAATTATAAAGCTATATTTTATCCTGAGAGCCCGTCCCAAATATCTATAATATTTTTTATAATTCGCCAGTTCTTCAGCCGATTTTGGTATGCTTAGTAGATAGCTAATGAGAGATGTTGAACGATAAATGGCCACTGCTCGTAGTGGGCCGTCCCAAGGAAGTCCCATATAAGTATAATCAAAAAGCTTCCCAGTCGCCAATTTGGATAGGAGAGTCGCTAAATATATCGCCGCAAAGCTCTTGGGCTGCTCGATGCTCCCACAAGCTCTCAACCACTAGATATGTGCGGCCGTGGCTCGTACTAGACGGCTCAATGTCGAATTCGGGTGATCGAATGACTGCTCCAGAGTCTTCGACACCACCCTTTGATTCTGCTAGAATACGCGATTGTGACTCTGGACCACCGATAATTGAGATCCGGACCATCAAAGCGGGTAGGGAGCGGGTGTCATAATGCAAAGCTTCCGACGAAGGTATCGAGCTTTGGAAAGATGCAATAGCTCGAGTTACCCACGTCGCATCAATAGATGCCCTCCAACGCTGCCCCTCTCCTCTCAAAGTGAATGGCCGCAAGGGGGTTCGTAGTTTTCCTGCAGTATCGGCCGGGATAGGCTCCATAGTAACCGGCGTCATAGAACCAATTCGTAATGTAAAATCAGCAGTCTGTTGTGCTTCAAACGTCGAGCAAACCAAAGTATAATCTCCCGCTTCAAGCACATCAAGCTCAGCAGAGGCGCAACCACGACGATACTCGCCCGATGAAACGACCAAGTCTTTCCTCCTGACTGTATTTGCACGTTTCCCTCGCGCCCAAATCAGATCAATATGTACGTGGACAACTTTGTTGCCCGTGGCTAGCAGAGCGGATATAGGCGTGGCATGAGAGACCGATAGTTTATACTGGGGGTTTAGAAAATATGTCGTACATCCCGAGTTTCCTCCAGCGTTTCGTCTATTCCAGGCGCCCTGTTGTTCTGAAAAGTATCTCATCTTCTCTTCAGCTTCTTTAACATCAATCGGTCCACTGGAAAAGAAAGATAACGTGAAGGTGTAGCTGGCCAAAGCCAAGTCCTGTTGATCGATAACAACAGTGTATGCTTTCCCAGCCCTGCTTTCAATTCGCGCGAGTGTCTGGGGAGAGTCAACTAATGGTCCGGAGTAGGTTGGCCCATCACTGAGCTGGACCTTGTATCCTTGTCTGTCAAATACTAGAATGCTCATGAAGCCGAGTTGGCTGGCCACAGCTGCTAAAGAGCCAGATTTATTGCGAGCTATTTCGAGTTCGGCATCGGCAAAATGACGGCTCAGTAAGATCCATACCACTCCACCCGTCTGCGAAACGATTGAAAATTGCGGATTTCGCACCAAAGATGCCGCAAAATCTTTGGTGGGAATGTCCCAAGCAAAATGGTGGTCTTTACGATGGGTAAATAGGGCAGGGTTCCAATTGAGATACATGGACTCGAAATGCTGAGCGATATCCTCAATAGACAGCCAAAAGGTACCCGCCGAAGGTGAATTGGCACTGCCACTATCCAGGTCAGATGAGGGGGTGTCAAACTTGGGCCTCCAAGGGTTTTTGACCAAGAATTTGCGACTCAGTGAATCAATATCTTGCACGGCATAATCATGCTCCCCTATAAGGCCCATAACATCTCCTTCTTCGGCAGAGATGTGGCCAGTACCAAGAGTAATGATGACATTCTCCATTTCATAAGCTGCCTTGATCCTGTTCCATGTCTCGTCTATATCAAAAGCTTCTCTGCGGCGTGTTACTAGGGGTATATACCTCAACAGATTGCGGCTGGTGTAGTCCTTTACCTTTGGAGAAATAGTTGCTCAGGTATCCAACCGGTAAGGACCCAAAGGTCAGTGCCCGAGTTGCTGCCGGGAAAATCGTAACCACCTCTTACTTTGAGGTACGCCTTTTCGAGTAGCGCCGGCCATAGCAAGCAAGGATTGTGTCGATTGATAACAAAGAGGGCCCGGTCTGTGCCGGAAGCTGGCAGCCGATCATCTATGGTGACTCGACGAGCACAGCCGTTGAAATTTAGCCTGAAAATGTATTTTCCAGAGGGAGAAAGCTTGGGCCGGCCCCTTTCGTGGTCAAATGGATGCATGATCGTGGAGAGGACCTAGATATGGCGTGTTAGTTGATTGGTATAACGACATGTGCAGCACATCTACTTACTGCATGCTTCCCAGTCCAAATCTTCGCAGCGGCAGAAAGACTGGCGACAACTGAACAATCGGTAGTAATGTCCTGCACCAAGTCGAGCCTGGTGCTCTCAGTCATAAGATCATCATCCTGACCGGCAGAGAAGGGACCAAAGAGCTCATGTGGCCTGTGCCATGCCAAAAAGTTGGCTACTTGGTCTTCGGAAAGTGGAAAGACGGTATCATCGCTGGATATCTGTTAGAACAGGTCTATGATGGCTAGTCTCTGAGTTTCCATATCTAATGAGGACGTATAGACTGGTAGGAGTCTCACACAAATGGTTTCAAGTCAGGCCCAAGTTGAAACTCAGCACCTAGAGGGTCATGACTCCAAGGCGGGTAAACGTTGCCGTGAAGTCGTGAAGCGCCTTGCAGCAGACCTAGGCCATTCTTCGACGATGACGGTGGAGAGGCTGGTAGCTGAGCTTTGAGCTGTTCGGCGAATTTGATGAGCTGTTGACATCTGCGGCGGAATCGAGCTGCGTCTTCTTTACTGATTCCTTTCTCCGCAGCTGCTCGCATATACAGCTCGGCCGCCTGTATAGCATAGTCCAAAGCTTTCTGGCCGGTTGACGCTGCGAGCAGAGACTCCACGTCCTAGAAAGAAAAGCATTGTCAGTACGCGCAGGCTATCTTATGAAGGAGAAACACCGAGCATATGCCGGCGCTTCCAAAACGAGGGCCTACTTTTGCTCTCTTCTCCATGCCTCAGGTAGGGGGCATTATAGCTTCACGAAGCTCATTCTATATAGCGATGGCAGACAAGGGAGACGACATTCAAAGTGGGTTTAAGAACAACATGCACCTAACGGGATACCTTGCATCATAGCAGTAGCACCTTGCCAAGCTGAAAGAAGGCCCGTCAGTAGGCTGGTGGTCTATTCGCCATCTCGAACCAAAGACAGCTGCTATTGGACAGCTTTGGTTATTAGTAATACTGATGCAGCACTACTAGTGGCGGTCGAGTCTGGGCACAGATTAGACGGCGATATTGAAGACAAAGAGAAGAGAAAAAAACTCCATGTTGAAAGGCTGTTTAGCAAGTCTCAATAAAATGAATCTCATCGCATTGGAATATTTGGTTTCAGTCTAGCTATAAATTGAAAGTTTTGCTGCCCGTATAACGCTCATGTAGGTGTACTTCATGGACACATGCGGCGCTAGACGGCCATGGCAACAAGACTTAGTAGGTAGATAAGCCAGGTGCAGTATTATTGATGGGTATATAGTGGTATCATGTCGTTATTCTAAACTAGTTCGTCTATTTCGTCTCTGAAATCTCTATGCAGCCGAGATAAATTATAAAAGGGCTTCATAGCCTTTGGCCTCTGTATTGAGGTCTTGATAGGGCCCATGTGCCCAAATGCCGTCTCGCATCCAGTGTCATCACTGCTTGTTTCCCAGCGTGCACTCTGAAAGTTTGATATTTTCTTCTTCCCCCTCTCCAAGAGCACCGAATCTGTTCGCCGTCTTCTACGATGTGAAGCGATTTGACGATCATCTCTTCTCCGAGGACCATCGAACCTCATCTCCTCTTCGCTATCCTCTAAGCATGGCTCGTTTTCAACATCACTGAGGCTGGCAGCTTTGGCAGGCGTAGTAACTCTATCGGCTATTCGTTGAGGACTGGGCAATACCCATTCACTAATGCCTTCTTCCCACCGCCATCCGGAGAAAATCGTGCCGAACTTCGGATCAGCCGGAGCGGTAGCAGACAGGCTCTCCGCAAAGTTCAGATCACGAAGATCTTCAGTCTTTTGGGCTAGCATAAAGGCAAGATCTTTCTGAAGCCCGTGTTCAAACCAGTCAGGCACTTTCTCCTGATCCAGCTTCGAGTAGAGATCAGATAATACCTCTTGGCTAGAGGCTGAGCTGCTGCGCCGGCGACACTGGACAATGGTACATAGAAGGATGATTGTCTGTTGATATTGTTTGCCGTTATTCGCCTTGATGTCGATTGTACGAGCCATGTTTTCAAATTCTTCGGTAACTCGTCTTTTAAATGTGACGTTTGCCAGATCTGACTTTGCCACTGATATATAGCGCGCAAGGACGAGCAGAAACGAGGCATTGTCCTGAGGACTTTTTCGGCTCTTATATCGTGCAATGAGCGAGATGCTACGGTCAAGTACATAAACGAGCCGTCTCCACGCTGATTTTCTCTGTTCCCGTTCTCCAGGTACAATTTGTGATTCCAAAGTTAGTGCCGCGACTGCTAAACCAGCCGCAACGCGGATGAGAACCTGCTCGATGGCGTTGCACTCTGAGGTTTTAGGCCGGCTGCCTCGAGCAAGGGTCCATATAGCTGAACACATAAATTCGACAATGTGCGGTTTCGCGTTTCCAGAGGTCAGTCCTTCGAGGCTAGATATCCAGAAACCAGAGAAAGCTCGCGAAGACAGAGAAGATGACGAGAGACGCCCTCTATTGACCAAAGAAGACACACACTCAAAAATAGGGCCCGATAGTTTTTTCCCTTTCAACGAATTTAATAACGCCCAAAGCGGTGAGAGGTCTTTGCTCTCGCCGAAGTGAGTCGGCCTAGTCTGCAGCAAGGAAATTTGTCGTTTATTTATAGAGGCCACCAGCTTATTAGCCTCCTCATTGCCATTCAAATGAACACATAGGCGCACTAGGAGATTGCAAAATTCCGATCGGAAGAGCCCATCCAAAATAGCATTTGACAAGAGATGTATAGCTTGAGAACGAACCACCAGCCTCAATGGTCGCCATCCGGAACGGTCTGCTCCTAGGGTTTCAAGCTGGTCAAATAGGTCTGAAGCTGCGTCAGATATGTTCCATATTGATTCTTCCCCGTTATCTTTTAGCTGCTGTCGATCATATGCATCTATATTTGCGATACAGTCTGGGATTCTGCGCAAACACATAGCAAGTAGCGATTTACCGCGAGGATGCTTTCCCTGAGGAGTAGTTGAATGTAGTAGTCGGTGTAGCCAGTGAAATATTGCTTCATAGATGCGATACGGCTCGCTAGGGACATGTCGCCGAATCGCATTCAGGCCTTCAATCATGTCGGATGGAAGCGAGTTTAGCAAACCGCACTCGATATCGATATTCTTCACCGGTGTGTCAATTGGATCTCGGATCTTTCGCCAAACGGGTGTGAGGAAGTCGGCCGATTCGGACGTCGGGGATGCGTTTCCCAGCTTCATAGCCCCTAGAGTACGGACGGTTCGTGGGGGCGTTGTGACAGATTTGTCGGTGACAGCCGCCGCTGCTCTCTTCGCCCTTTGGCCGTACGTAGAGCAAACGCGCTTCGATGCCGAATCTTGTCCATTGTCTGAAGTTCGTTTGGATCCAGCTGAGGGCGATGGAGGTTTTTCGGATACCAGCTTTCGGAGGCTAGCTAGGCGCGATTGAAGCTGGCGTAGCAATCGTTGGCATCGTGCGGCGGTCCATTGCTGAGGGCCGTCCGAATCCGAAGCTCTGGAGCCTGCAGAGAGTCGCGATCTCGTGCTAGAGCGTCGAGATGGAGGCACAGCTGTCGCTGCCTCCGCCACCCAATCCATAAAAAAAAAAAAAAAAAAAGCCAGATTAACAGCGACCAAAACTAATAATAGCTACAGGATAAAAGTTGAAGAAAAATGCGATGCGGTTGCTTAGCCCAACATCTTCAACGTGTCGTGTGCCAGCATTGCTTTGCAAAACAGTTATGAAGCACTACTGCGTCTGCTCGTAGCAGGTCGGCAGTCGGCACGAGCTTCTGTTTACTTTCTTCCGTTTTCGCACTAGATCGGAGCGAAGACCCTACTAGGGGTTTTCCTGTTTCGTAGAAAGCCCAGCACCTGCGGGGTACTAACGGCTCACCCATATATACTGAGCCGAGTCAGGTACTGCCCATGTACCCCGCCGCTCCGATTTGCCGGACCGTATGCCAAATTTTTTTTCTTTTTCTGCCGGAGCCGATTCCTTTGGTGCGTGACTGACTCTTTTCAACCCAATTCTTCAAGACGTCCCAGTCATTTCCGACCAATATTTAAATGACTGGTCTCTTTATTTGTTCTAGAATATCTCGTCTTTAATCGTCCCGCTTTCTTCATCCCCCCCGTGTATGACAATGGCGGCCGAAGCACAAGTAGCTGCGAATCCCCCTCCAGGTAAAGAGGCCCCAAGTATACAGGGCTTTGTCGACAATCCGGCTGACCACAATGGTACATCCCTGTAGCTGATGCTGTCGATGACAACGCCATGTCTACTCCCGAGAAAGCTGTGGTTGAAGGGGAGGCTGAGGCGGAGGCAGAGGTTGATCCTGCGGCCGAAGGTATTTAGTCCATGCCGCCAATTGCAGCTTCAAGGTCTAACGGCATTGTGCTTGATATAGCTATTATAAACCTCACAATCGTCCTTCCCGATCCCGAGGCTGAGCGAATGCAAATCATGGTGGGCTTTGGAACCAGCCCTCACCCAATCATTGACTTTGTATTAATACAATTGCTATAGGTATCAACCCAAGAGCAGGTCCACGAGATCCGGCAATCCATCATCGACTCTCCTGCGGCATTCCAGTATACATGCTTCCACCTGGAGTTCCAGGGCCAGAAGGTCAATGACTTCATTCCCTTGGCCGAGATCCCGGACCTTGGCACCGAGCCGGAATTTCGCTTGGTACCGGACCCATATACCGAGAAGGAGGCTCGCATCCATCTGGTGAGGATTCGGGAGCTTATTGGCGCCGCTGGCAACCGCTCCGATGCCTCCCAGGGTATCCTCCCCGGCCTGTCTCTCTATGAGTCTGTGACCAAGAAGCTGTCGACCGAAACCGAGGGCAGCGAGGAGCAGTCTCTTACAAAGGACTATGACTTCCAGGCCATTCCTTCACTCACCAGCCTCGTCCCCGAGCCCATTGACCCGGCGCCCAAGACAGTCAAGATGGTGGCTCTCTCATCGTGGAACCCCCCACCTTGCCATCTGCAGCAGCGGGGCCATCTGCTCTACATCGTTGTCACCACCAACGAGGGCGAGCAGTTCCAGGTCACTGCGCACGTGTCTGGCTTCTTCGTCAACAAATCCTCCAACGCCAAATTTGACCCCTTCCCGCGACCCGCACCCAAGGGCCAATCCGCTCACTCTCTTTTGAAGCTGATTGAATTGCTGTCGCCTTCCTTTTCTGACACTTTCAAGAACCTCCAGGAGTACAACGGCCAGCGAGATCCCCTGGCCACCTTCCAAATCACCAACGCAATCCCCAACTCGCCTTGGGCTGTGCCACCTCCCAGCTCGGCTCTTTGCACACACTCTCCCGATGTCACGAGACCCCAAGAAACATATCTACTCGCTGGTGTCGACAATACCGACACGCTACGTGACTGGAATGAAGAATTCCAGTCCGCAAAGGAGCTTCCCAAGGAGACCGTCCAGGACCGAGTGTTTCGCGAGCGCCTGACGTCCAAGCTCTTTGCGGACTACAACGACGCTGCCGTTAAGGGCGCAGTCCTGATTGCTCACGGAGACATTGCGCCGCTGAACCCCACAGAGACCAAGGATGCGCAGATTTTTGTTTACAACAACATTTTCTATTCTTTTGGAGCTGATGGCGTCGGCACCTTTACCTCGGAAGGCGGCGATGAGGCTGCACGTGTCGCTACAGGAAAGGATGTAGCTGGTGTGCAGATGGTGAACCAATTGGACATTGACGGTCTGTTCACCCCGGCTACCGTGGTTGTCGACTATCTTGGAAAGCGCATTGTTGGCCAGAGCATTGTTCCTGGCATCTTCAAGCAGCGTGAGCCCGGCGAGCACCAAATCGACTACGGTGCGGTGGATGGAAAGGATGTTGTCGCCATCAACGACCAGTTCACCGCTCCTTTCGCCCAACTTTCCAAAGCCCTGAAGGTTAAGCAGCACCCTGTTTGGGACAAGGACGGCAAGCGATTCGATCTTGAGGCAAGCGTGGAAACGAAGGGATTGGTGGGTACAGACGGTCGTAAATACGTTCTCGACCTCTACCGAATCACACCTTTCGATATTGCTTGGCGAGAGGAAACTTCCACCGCAGAAGGCCAGACAGAACCCTCAGAATATCCCCACAGGATGACGGTCCTGCGACCTGAGTTGGTGGACTCTTTCGGCCGCTACCGTATGAAGCAGTGGATTGATACCGAATTGGCTCGTCGTGTCAAGCCCAAGGCAGAAGACGCTGAAGCCAAGGAAGAGGCCAAGGAGGAGGCCAAGGAAGAGGAGGCCAAGGAAGAGGAGGCCAAGGAAGAGGAGGCCAAGGAAGAGGAGGCCAAGGAAGAGGAGGCCAAGGACGAAAAGGACGAAGTTGCAAAGACAGATTCCACCGAGGCCGAACAGAACCAGCCCAACCTGGCAGATTTCAAGTTCGGACTCAACCCTGACGCTTTCAGCGGCCAGGTTCCTCGCACTGAGGAAGAAAAGGCTGAGCTCGAGGCCGACGAGCAAGAAGTTAGGGCGGCAGGAGAATACCTTCGCGACCGAGTCATTCCCGAATTCTTGCGCGAGCTCACTGATTCCGACATCAGCTTCCCTATGGATGGCCAGTCGCTTGGCCGTATCCTGCACAAGCGAGGTATCAACATTAGATACCTTGGAAAGATCGCTTCGCTTGCTGTCAACGATCGACTCCGCTGTCTGCGCGAAATCTGTATCCAGGATATGGTTTCTCGTGCCTTTAAGCACATTTCTGCCATCTACCTGCGCTCACTTCCCGTTATCTTGGCGCCCTCTTGCATTTCTCACCTCCTGAACTGCTTGCTCGGCCATCAGCTCAACGCTAAGCCTGTCGCAGATATTGACCAGACTTTCCGCGAGTTATACCCTGAGGCTGATTTCTCGTTCGAGACGGTCACTCCCGAGTCGCTTCGGGAACAGATTGAACAGCAGGTCTCCAACCGCTTCCGCTACCAACTTGGTGCCAACTGGTTCAACGAGGTTCGCCCCGTGCAGCTGCTTCGTGATATCTGCATTAGAGCCGGTGTTCAGGTTCTAGCAAAGGACTACGTGTTCGACAGCGCCGCTGCCGGAGCCGCTGCCAGCCCTGCTCAGCCAGAGCAAGCCAACGGCGAGACCAAGGCCGAGCCCAAGACCGAGACCAAGAGCAGCAAGAAGAAGAAGAAGACCAGAGAGAGCTCACCTACAGCTCCTGCAGCCCCCGAGGTCGTCTCTACTTTCACCCCTGACGATATTCAGAAGGTCGTGCCAGTTGTGAAGCACTCTTGCCCTCGAAGCTCGCTCGCTGAGGAGGCCCTCGAGGCTGGACGTATCTCCATCCTTCAGAACCAGAAGAAGCTTGGACAGGAGCTGTTGTTGGAGTCACTGTCCCTCCACGAGCAGATTTACGGTATTCTCCACCCTGAAGTTGCGCGAGTCTACAACAGCCTGTCCATGCTGTACTATCAGCTTGACGATAAGGAGGTTGCCGTTGAGTTGGCTAGGAAAGCCATCATTGTTTCCGAGCGCACTGGCGGCATTGACTCTGCCGAGACGCTTCTCAACTACCTGAACCTCAGTCTCTTCTTGCACCAGGTCGGAGACAGCAAATCAGCGCTGGCCTATTCCATCCACGCGCTGAAGCTGTGGAAGATCATCTATGGACCTGGCCACCCAGACTCGATCACCACGATCAACAACGCGGCCGTGATGCTGCAGGGCGTCAAGGCTTACCACGAGTCTCGACTCTGGTTCGAAGAGTCGCTGCGTGTTTGCGACTCCGTCTTTACCAGACAGTCCATCAACTCCGCCACTCTGCTATTCCAGTTGGCCCAAGCCCTCGCGCTTGATCACGACTCAAAGGCGGCTGTCAACCGGATGCGTGAATCCTACAACATCTTCCTTGCCGAGCTGGGTCCAGAGGACAAGAACACCAAGGAGGCTGAAAGCTGGCTGGAACAGCTGACCCAGAACGCCGTGTCGATCGCCAAGCACGCCAAAGACGTGCAGGCCAGACGTATTCGTTCCGGTCTCCGGTTCCCGGCGCAGACTGCGCAAGCCGTTGGCGCCGCGCCGCAGCGTGGAGCTCCCCAGATGGACTCTCGCAGCATTGACGAACTCATGAAATTCATTGAGGGCGCAGACTCCAAGACCAGCTCCAAGAAGCGACCTGGACGCGGAAACCCCAAGCGACGAGGAGCGGCCAAATAAAGAGAAGAGAAGAAGAAGAAGAAGAAAAAGCCTATGAGCGTACCACTTTGTAGCAGGCATGATTTTACCGCTAATTCTCGATGGTGACTATGTATTAACGAGAGATGCCATAGTTTCATGAATGGGTATGGGGAAAAGGGTTTTTTGTTAAGGACAAGGATGGCGGCCTAAGTGGAAAAAATTCCTTGGATGTGCTGTTCATGAATGTATTATATAGTGTACAGGAGCATAAAAGAAGGAGGAAAAGCAAAAAAGGATCATGTATATCTATCTACGTACTATATAGGCGGGCTTCTGACATGACATTTAGAAGCAGAACCTGAAAAGATAACCTCACTCATCAACGACATATGAAGACAAATCTACCTCGCAGCATTGTGGCCACCAAACAATCACATAAAGATGCCTATGCATTTGCTCCTTATATCCTACATTGTATGTCACTTGTCAAAGTTTCAAAATGCATGCTCTTGAACAATATTGTCTCTTTTCTTTTTCTTTTCTTCTCTGTTTCTCTCTCTTTTTGCGTTCAAATACAACTAAACTAGACGTAACAGGCATTTCTGCTCAGCAGACACATAACTCAATTCATACAATAAGCCGCCTTCGTTAACCAGGTATCACACCCATAAAACACCAGAAAAAACAAAAAAGAACCCATCAGGTTAGTAAATGAGGCACAGTGTCCTCATAATGTGCCCCAACTCGTGCGCCACCCTCCCAACGTTTCCATTTACCCTTTAACCATTCCGTATAAAAGTACAGACCAATATAAAATACCATAAAACACATGCAAGAAAATAAGATTATTCCCTTTTCTTTTCTTTTTTTTTCTTTCCCTCCCCAGTAAGCCAAAAACACCATTTTATGAACCGCCCTTCAGGGCAGCGCCGATTGAAACACCTCGCCCTACTGGAGCGTGATATGCGCCTATACTTTGGAATCCTCTATTTGGGAGAAAAATTCAGTCAATATAGAAAATCAAAAGACAGCGGGCCAAAAAAAAAAATTATATTGGACTAGGGCTGATTCAACATACTTCATCAAGTCAAATCCTTGTTCCTCTTCGGCTTCATCGCCAGCATCTGCAGGCCCTTGTTGGCCAGATTTCTGTGGTCGAGATGGACTGCTTGGCGGTGATTTGCCAACCGTTGGAGGGCTGCTGCTCCGTGTGGGAAGCTCCCGAGATACCCTTGAAGGGCTGACTTCGTATGGCGCCATCGGCTTCAGCGGCGTGCTGCCAATATCGGCATATTTCCAAAACGGCGCCGGCGAGCTTGTCGGCATGTGCTGGCTGGGCCGCTGCGCAGTGCTCGGGGGTGCAAGCTTGGGGTGCACTCTGGGCGGCGCAGGGGTAACGAACGATGGGTTGTCGTCTTGCAGATACGACGATGTCAAGGTTGGCGATTGGGGGTGGAAGCCGGGCAGCGGCGAGTCGGTTGTCGTTGATTTCCTTGCTCGGGGCAGAGGGCTTCCATCGGCGGTCAAGGCTGAGCTCAGGCCCGTCTGTCGATCGTATGCGCGATCTGGCGTTGACTGTATGGCGCGGCGCGAGGATTGGGGAGGCGGCGACACAAGCGGCGATCCTCGCCGTTTCTGCGCGGATGGAAGATCCCTGGCTAGCATGTCTTTGGGGCCATGCGTAATGTAATTCAGTTGGCTCGGCGATGACGGCACCGATGACCCTCTGTGCCCGCCACGTCCTATCTTGTACGCATTCCTGACCATTTCGTCCCGCGCTTCAGGCACAATATGCCATTTCATGCCCTTTCCAGGCTCGTCGGTGGTTCGGGCAACCTTGTCGAAAGACTTGTTCAGCGACAGATTGTGCCGGATAGAATTCTACATGCAAGGATCAGCATTTACTTTCAACCAACATGGACATGTCGATGCGACTGTATAGCTACTCACCTGCCAACCAGCCGCGTGTTGGTGGCGATAATAGGAATAACTACTCATAATAAAGTTATAGATGCCGTTGAGATTGAGCTTGCCGTCAGGCGCATTGAGGATAGCCTGCGTGATCATCTGCGCATAGCTATACTGGGGCTTAATGTGTTGGTTATCGTCAAGACTAAGGTCTACGCCGCTGGCTCCAAGGACTCCCCCGGGAGTGCTCGCCGCGATCGGAGACTTTGCGATCGCCGCAGCGTTGCGATCGTGAGATGAGGTCGGTGTGCCCGGTCGCTTCTGGTCTACCTTGCCGGGTGTGTCTAAGCCGTACCGGCGAATCTGCGCGTTGGCGGCCTTTGGTGTCCCGATAGCCCGTCCGCATCGCTGAAGGAAGGTAGGGTGAATGTGAAGCGCACTCAGCTCTGACGGAAGCACAAACATCATTTCCACATTGCCGATTTCGATCACTTCACCACTGGTCAAGGCGTGTGATGTCTGGGCCTTGACGGGCTGGCCATCCACCTTTGCCCCGTTGCGGCCCTTGACGTAGAGCATCCATTTCTCGTCCTTGGAGTTGAAGGAGATGGATGCATGCTCGCGCGACACCATCTTGCTTGGGCCGAGGTCGATGTGCACCGCATCGTGGGCAGCTTCAGCGCCGCCGCTTGCCCCGCCATGCGACACTTCCGGTGCGCGTCCAATGTTGACGTTGAGCTTGGTGATGTAGTATGTCCAGTCCTGCGCCGCCACCTTGGCATATGCCTTGACGCCGTCGCCGTTGGCCTCGTGGATGGCGTTGGAGTGGTCCTTGCTGGCCTGGGCCGGCTGCGTCTTGAGCTGCTGCGTCACCTGCGCCACCAGCTGGTCGTCTTGGGCTCTCGACGACTCAGCTTCGGGGGCCTGCGATGCGGGTGCGCCGTTTGCGTTGCTGGTGTCGGATTGGTCTGGCGACCGGGCCCTCTTGCGACGCTTTGCGGGACGGCTGGGGGACGAGCTCTCGACGTCGGCTGCGGCGATTTCCTTGTCCTTGCTGCGCACATCGCGCCGGCCGCGCTGGCCTCTCTTTGCCGACGCCGGCATGATAAATGTCTATTTTTTTGTGCAGTGCGTATAAGTAAAAAGATGCTGGTTGTCGAGGTTCGCCCGTGCGTTATCGTGGGTGGAGGTTTTTTTTTATAACAAGCGATGACGACGGCGAAAAGCTGCGAACCTCGAAGCTGCGGAGATGCTCTCTAAGCGGACGACGGCGTTGGGAATAATATTTTTTCTCTCGGTTGCCCAGTCTGCTATTCCCTGTGGAAAAGCTAAAAGCTGCTGTTGAAAGACGCAAAAGGCGACGGTCCCGAGGTGGCGCATGCGAGGCCACAAAGCCTGGCGATCAAGTTTGTGCGCCCCAGGCTGGCATTTAAAAAATGCTTTTGTGCTGTTGCAGACAGACAATGAATCAATCCAGAAGTGCCCAGGTATTTTTCGGCGGCCTTGACGACAGAATCGCGTTCGCGTCTGCCGACCCACCACTTAAGAATGGGTGGAACTTTAAAGTGGTCGGGGTACCTGGGTACTTGCTCTGGCCGGTATCTTCGTTAGGGCGCTCCCTCGATGCAGGGCGAAACAGGGCGGAGGGCCCGCTGATGCGCTATCAGGGGTACTTGCGAGGGCGTAGCGGCCAAAGTCTCTGCGGTCGCCCAGCTACCAGCTGCAGTGTGTTGCTCCCCATACTAGTCTACCTAGTACGTAGTGCTTAGTACCTAGTACGGAGCCGCGGAGAGCCAAACAAGTGCAGTCAGGCTGGAATTTGACGTCGGCAGCCAGTCTTGGATTTATCGATATGCATACAGGAATAGCCGCGCAAGAAGCCCTGAGAGCGATCTGTCTTTTTCCCTTTATCCCTTGCTATCCCTTCCAGGTCTGGTATCCCTTGGAGCAATATACCTGTAGCAGTGCAGACCACAATAAGGGCAGGGCGTTTGATGGAGGGGCACGCTGCCTGTAACTTGTATGGTGTCATCAAGGTACCTTGGTACCTCTATCTCTACTACCAGGTACCTACCTAGTAGTAGGTATTTCTGGGTGCTCCGTTATAAGAGACACTGGGGACTACAGACGACCTGCCTTGGTACTTGCAGTGCTTGTAGAAGTACGGACCAAATACTACTAGTACCACTTGCCACTGGTGTACACGTTCCGTGAAGATTCGCACAGCTACGAGTACTATGTGGCAGCAGGCATCAACCCTACCTAATGCTAATGTCTCGTCCCGTTGACGAAACAGAAGCGCATGGCAGAAGCGCACATGCCTGGGCACTGACCAGGTTGGTGAGACCATGACCATGCCTAGCACCCTCCAACATGTGCAAAGTCCTTACATGCATATCATCCTTGCTGCTCTAGCGCCGAACAGGCCTCTGGGCGGGCGGGCAATAGTATTTGCGGCCGAGCGCCCATGTTGGCTGCGAAATCCTTGGCCAACCAACCGGCTGGCTAGCAGCGATTTGTCGAATGCTAGGAGTAAGCCAAGTCATTCTTTCAATTTTGGGCGTGTTTTCAAACGGGCGTCGGCAGTTTGTGCATCTGCCGCAGTCTGCATCCAGAATCGCTACCGAAGGCGGCTGAAACATTTGCTTGCAGCCCTCAAATAGAACAGACTTTGCTGGAGCCGCCGCTTGTTGGATTCGAAATCTCGACTCTCGATGAAGCTCGAGGGCTGCTCAGCCTCAACCGCGACACACCATGGCTAGCGAGCAGGTCTACGGCGTCACGCCGCCAATCTCTGTCAACCTCCCGACCGAGGCGGAAAAGCGCGCAAGCGATGCCCTCATCGAAGAGCTTCGGCGCCAAAAGACGTTCGAGAGCCCGTCAGAAACCGATAAAAGGCATGTTCGAGCACGGATAGTCGCAGCAGCCCTGCTTGTCTTTCTTCCCCTTTGGCTGACTGGTTGAGCCATCTAGATGGAAGGTCCTCGCTTCGCTCCAGGAGATTTGCAACGAATTTGTCAGAAAAGTCGCGACAGAGAAAGAGCCCAAGAACGAAATCCTCATAAAAAACGCCAGGGGCAAAGTGTTCACATACGGCAGTTTTCGTCTGGGAGTCTTTGGACCAGGCTCGGATATCGACACGCTCATTGTTGCGCCCAAATATGTTACTCGCGAAGACTATTTCAAGCACTTTCCTGACCTGCTAGTCTCAATGGCGCCTCCAGGCGCCATCACAGACTTGACTGTTGTCACGGATGCCTTTGTGCCCATTATCAAATTTGAGTACTCCGATATCAGCATAGATCTAATCTTTTCCAGAATCATCCAAAAGCAAATCGCCCCCGACTTTGATAATCTAAAGGATTCCAGCTTGTTGCGCGGTTTAGACGAGGCCGAGCTACGATCCCTGAACGGCACCAGAGTGACGGACGAGATTCTTGCTCTTGTCCCTGAGGAGAGCACATTCAAGCTTGCCTTACGAGCCATCAAGCTATGGGCGCAGCGCCGGGCCGTCTACGCGAACATTATGGGTTTTCCGGGCGGTGTCGCCTGGGCCATGTTGGTAGCTCGAGTTTGCCAGCTGTATCCCAAGGCCGCGACGTCAGTCATCGTCAACAAGTTCTTTCTGGTGATTGGCCAATGGCGATGGCCGCAGCCCGTATTGCTTAAGCCCATTGGTAGCGGCCCCCTCCCGGTCCGCGTCTGGAATCCCAAGGTATGCATTGGAAACGCTGCTCTCGGCCTCGTCCATAGACATGCTAACGCGATTGACTACTAGGTTTACAAAGGCGATTCTTTCCACCTCATGCCCGTCATTACCCCAGCGTATCCTTCAATGTGTGCGACATTCAACATTACCCGATCCTCGATGACCATTATTCAGCGCGAGCTGCGACGCGGACTAGAAATCTCCGAGCAAATCATGGTTGGCAAGAGGCCGTGGAGTGATTTGTTTGTTAAACATACGTTTTTCACCCAAGGCTACAGGTATTACATCTCAGTCGTCTCTGCCAGCAAGGACAAAGAAGCGCACAAGGTATGGTCGGGCTACGTAGAGTCCAAGGTTCGAATGCTCGTGCAAAAACTGGAGCAACATTCGTCCATTGCGCTTGCACATGCGTTCAATAAGGGGTACGACCGACGGCATCTTTGCAAAAACGATCACGAGATCGAGCAAGTACAGGAAGGAAGTCTGGAATTTGTCATCAAAGATGAGGGCAAAGATCAACCCAGCGAAGAAAAGGCTCCTAAGCCCGAGGAGAAGCAAGATTCTTCAGAGTCTACCTCTCCAGTCGAGGTTTTCACCACCACTCATTACATTGGTCTTGAGCTAGAAGAGGGTATGGATGGCCCTTGCATCCCCCATGCCTCTACACTTTGTTTTGTTTTGTTTCTCACATTTGGAGATTCTATGTCTTGTGATGCTGATTTTACAGGCGCCAAATCTCTGGATTTATCATATCAAGTCGATGAGTTCAAGGTTCTATGTACCAGTTGGAAGAAGTATCAAGAGGAGCTGCAGCCGTCAGTATCTTTAGGTGTACAGCATGTTCGAAAGTAAGCTATGTTGCCACCACTTTTTTTGGTCGAAGAATATTGGTTGATAATTGGCAAAGTTTCAATCTCCCAGACGACGTTTTTGAAGCCGGAGAAACGAAGCCTCAGAAGAAGAGCGCTAAAAGCCTGGCAAACAAGAAGCGAGGCCCGACAGAGGTAATACCATCGTATCGACTACTTCCCCCGCGCTGTGGGATGCGATACCTTGAATCCAGTCTCCTAAGCAGGGAGAGAGCGTACTGACTGGTTGACAGGACAACACCCCGCCAGCAAAGAGACAGCAAGCTTCAGTTGTAGCTGCTGGTTAACGAGAAACACGTACTGTGCCGCGGTTCCAGCCTCCATTTCCGTTTGGACAAATATTTTTCTGAAATTCCAAGCTGACGTTAAGGAAGTGGATGATTTTTTTTTTTTTTTCTTGCGCCGTCGTAATCCGGCCGGTATTATCTGGAAACTCAGCGTACACGGCCGGCCTAATAGTTTTCCAAAACCCCATTGCTTTTCTCCGTCTTTTTTTTTTTTGCACTCATTTTTTCTTTTTTTTTTGCATTATCTTTGTCGTTTTCGTACACCTCCATCTTTGAGGCGGGCATACGAAGTACATAATAAAACGGCGCCTAATCTGATATTAGCAGGGCGATGATAGCGGGCAGCTGCGGTATCACCACCTTATACCGCATATTCTACGATTCCGTAGCAAATAACCTTCGGTCGTATTAACATTGGCGCAAGGGTCCTCTGGGATGACACTACCACCCCCTTTTTTTTTGTTCAGACTTGCATTTAAACCCGTAGCAGGGGATTAAATTTAGATAGGTAGATTTGGTTGCCATAAATGCAATTACATTCCAAGACACTGGACAACTGGTCTGCGAATCCGTGAAGTACATGAGACAAGAAGTCGTACTAGGCTCATTTGTACTCACCAAGGGAGTATCCCGTAAACTATATGTCCAGCCAGATTGCAGTGCCTGCCCTTTTATCTTCCTAGTAGCTTATAGTTTTATGATATGTAGCTTTTGTCATATATTGCGCCCCTATTAAACTTTTCAGTACCTTTTCCAGTCCCTCTCCCTCAAAACACAGTGCCAAAGGAATGCGACATCGCAAGCCAGGGCCGTTTGTCATCATAGATCGTCATCATCCAAATCGCTGCCACTAGACCACTCATCCTCATACGCAGCTCCAAGTTCAGCCAAGCCGTTTGCCAAGTTCTCCCTATCCTCCAGCGGAATGCTCAGAGCAACTCGTGATCGCAGGTCCTTCATCTTATACACAATCGAGCCGTCAGAGGCAAGAGATGTGTGGACGGAGATGTTGTTCTCGTCTTCAAGATCATAGTTGTATATTGATGGGAAGCTGTCGAGGAGAGGGTAAAGGAGAGAAGTTTCATAACTATAGTCTTAGTTAGCCTTTGGAGACTGGCATAATGAATGATTCTTTTTTTTTTTTTTATATAAAAACTTACTTTCGAACGACTGTGTTCCCAATAATGGGGCGTTCGTTTGTCGCAGACTCATCGCTAGAACCGTCGGGTCTCCGCATGCCTGACAGCCTTCCAAAGGCTCGACTGCTGCTGCTCCCCATCTTGACACCATCTTTCAAGCTTCCAATCTGTGACAAGTCCATATCTGGAAGCTCTTCCGACTCCAAAGCCGAGGGTCCAACAGACATGCGCATATTTGCGAGCGTCTGCCGGCCAGACACATTCAGGCACTCCGCCATATCCGCCAGGCTGACAGGCTGCGTCTTCCCATCAAGTCGTCGCCGAGATGGCAATGAGGCGCTTTCCGCAGCCGTGGAGAGCAAGGCGGAGACATTCCACGCCGAACTGTGATCCAACCCGACGCCGGTCGGAAGGCGGCCTTCGGGGACAGCCAGCGGAACCACCATGGAGGCCTGAGCACACGCTTCATTCAGGCTCAGCGCCGTGTTGGCCAGCCTCAGCCGCCGCTTCTCCCTCGCAATCGTCGACACCGGGCTCTGCAGCCCCCAGACCCAGATACAAGTCTTGGGATGCTCGTCCCGCAGCGCCTCCAGATACGAGCTGGCGAACCCTCCCCAGGCATCGTCCAGCGTGGTGTACACCTGCACGCCCTGCATCTGGTCGCACTCCTCGACAAACGGCCTCCAGTCCCGGTCGACAATCTCGTCCTCCTTCTCCAGCGCGCCAAACAGCTCGGTGCCCATGGAGAAGCGCTCAAACGGCATGATGCTCGAGTGCAGCTCATAGTCGTAGAGCTGCACCAGCGACTTGGGGTGGTAGTAGACGCGCGAGAAGTCGGACCAGTAGCGCACGTCTGAGGCTGCGAGCTTGGCTGGCTTGACGCCGGCGTCGAGGTCCTTTTGGTAGTCGATGGATGAGACGGCGTTTTCTTTGTGGACGGCAGGTTTGCCGTGCCTAAAAGCATAAAGGGGTGTAAGCAAAGTAAAAGAGGAGTAAAACATTTTCATGTTTTCATGCAGAAAGTAAATATATAAATCTTTGTTTATAAAAACTCACCAGAGAGATGCTACAGCCACATCCTCGCTCGGCGCATCGTACATGGGATTCATCTTGCGAAGAGACCCAAACCCGCCCTTCAAGTCATACACCACCGTCCGCGGCAGAAACGTGTCCGATCCATCCTCGCCCACGCCAGCCCTCCAGTGGATGTTGTGGTCGACATAGGCCGTTTCGTCTTCTGAGTAGGTGAAGTACGACTCCTGTGTGTTCCAGAAGTGAGTGGCGACGTAGTTGCTGAGACTGCCCAGCTGCAGCGTCACAATCTCACGCATGGCTGCTTGTCTATATAAGGGGCGTTATGCTTGAGCAATGAAAAAAAAAAAAAAAAAAAAAAAAAAATGAAGAGATAAAAACGAAACGAGGAATGGTGAGTTAATGAGTCATTTCAGCTGGTAATTCTTTTTGTAAAGTGTAAATGTTGAACTGAAATTTCGAGCTCTCGCAATAGCTACAGGGTACGTTTGATGGATGCTGACTAATGACCATCGCCGAAAGTATACAGCACAACTCGATGAATTAATTATAGGCTCTTTTTTTAAATGTTCCTGATTTCTATTTGCTATTTATTTGAAGAGAGCGACAAATGTGGTTATTCAATTAGATTGTATGTTCTTAGACTGGCTCAAGAATGGTTGCCGTAGATCATATTATCAGTGAGGGGCACACCGGTCAAGAAGAGTGCAGACTTTGTGAAAAAGAGTAGATTATTATATATATAAGTAGCCGTCCGCCTCATAACACGCTATTACAATCATCGAGGCATGATTTTTGCAACCTTCATAGTACACGAGTCCCTCTAAAGAGACCAGAACACATGAGTGGCTTGGACGTAAAATGGTAAACAAAAAACAAGACAAGGACAAAGAAAGGAAAAGAAAAGGAAAATGAAAATGAAAATGAGAAGAATTTTTGGCTGCTCCGCCGACCGTAACATCATACAAATCATCTCAACATTTCGACGCCAACCCATCTGGGCGGGCAAGCCACGAGGTAACAAACCCAATAACACCAATGCTGCTGACAAGTTCAAGCGTTAGCCTGCTGTTACACTTGATCTGGCCGGCTAGCCCTAAAAGCCCCAGTGGATCCTGGTGATGGGGCACCACTTCATCGCGCTTTGGCTTTTTGTGTTTCTGGCGTCTCAGCTTCTGGTCGACCCTTGCCAGCGGCATGTTCTTCATCGTCATGCCAGGCCCGAGCATTGGCACTGGCAGCTCACCGAGGCGCTCTGCTTCAAGGCTCTGCCGTAAGCTCTCTGCCCAGCTCGCCATCTCCAGTGGCCGGTCGTACTGTTCTGGCGAGTATGAGCGTCCCCATAAAGAAGGGGAATAGGAGTACATGCTCATGGGCTGCCGACAGATGAGGGCTGTCTGCGCCGAGGAGGCAATGGCCGTCTGCCTGCGCCATCGGACGCATTTGAGGGAGGCGGCATGTCGTAGTCTTGCGCTTCCATCGTGCGACATGAGCTGCTCCACAAGCCTACTGAGATCGGTAGAGACGAGTGGGCGCACATATTCTGAATTCATAAGTACACTAGCGTCCATTACATCGTCGTCGGAATCGGATATACTCGACACGGCATAGACATCGGAAGTTTCAGACGACATTCCAGGAGCACGGAACGAGAAATATTCCACGGCCTTTTCACGCAAGCTGTCGTCGATATATTGCTTGCAAGCCATGGCCTGGTCACTGTTGATCTCGTCGGCGCGGGCTAGCAGTGGGATGACGTTGGTTGTGTTCTGGAGCAGCCTGATTGTTTCTACATCTGAGGGTTCCGGTCCTGTAGCGTCTTAGATTCAGCTGGTCTCAAGCAGTCATGACACATAGGAAAGGAGCGAGCAATACCTGTATGAGGCAACATATACAACACAGCGTCTACAATAGGCTCCGTTCCGCTGCTCAAGAGGTTCCAGAGGTCACCATCACTGATTGGCCGGTTTAGGAGTGGGAGAAACTGTGATTCAACGTAGCGGATCGCAGGGTGGGTGCTTTCAGATCTTTGCTGAGGCGGACAGTCTACAAAGCAGAGGTTGCGGTCAAGCATCTCGTCCATGACCGAGCTTCTTCGCCTTGGTGCAGTAGACGGATCCAGCTCTGCTCTCCACCACGGGTAAGGGCGGGTGCTGGCATATACTTCTGATACCTCGTCCTTGTTGTGATTCGATACGGGGTCAACATGAACAATATGCTCGCTGGACTGCGCAATGGCTGTGATGAGTGTTGACTTTCCAATACCTTTGCATTATTCCTGTTAGCAGACGTATCCCGGCGTGGACTGCGCCAAGGCGGGGAACATACCATCTGGACCCGTCACCAGTACCTTGAGCTTTCCCAGCGATTTCCCCGTGTTTGAAAAAGGTCGCCGCCGCGGAACCATCAAGCTGGGCATGATAAGCTGAGGCGTATGGCTCCCTGCGAGATCTCCCACAGTATGCGAATAAAGACCGATGTCGCCTTGGTGAGGGCTGATGAGGCTTAGCGAAGAGCTGATTCGGCTGGCGGACATGGAGTGGACAGGCGAGCTCAGTGGCGAAGAAGCTGAGCTGATGACGGATTCAGGGCCCGTAGTTCCCAGATTCACAGGCGTCAAGGGTCTTGAGAGATCGTGAGGAGTCTCGCCGCCCGGTTGAGATGATAGGGACGGTGAAGGCCATGATATCGAGGTCGATGCTGACATGTTGGATCGGTGGTTACTCTTGCCGGCCCGCTGATTCGATTCATACTCGCTCTTGTAGGGAAATCGCTGCGAATGAAAGCTCATCTCGCCCAAGTCGCTGATCGAATCCTCAGTGCCGACCATGTACGTCATTGCAGGAATCGTCGCATTTGGCGTCAAGCTGTCTGGTCGCCCACGATGGGCTGATGCGCTGCCGCTCGCCGGAACCGGTCGCATGTTGGACGCTGGCCGCTGGCGATGGACCCGTTCGCTGAGTCCCTAGTAGTAGATATCGAAGAAAACACAGGTGCTGTACGAGAGGAAAGGCTTTATAATCCGCCGTCCAGCACCGCAAACATTTATAGAAGCAAGCGACTTTGAGGATGGCTGACGTGTGATTTAGTCTTTGGGGAGACTCTTGGTTGGTGTTTAACGCGACAGCGCAGTGTCGAGGAGGTATGGAGTACCGTCTCACCGAGTACTTGGTATGTACTCGGGTAAAATGCTGTGGCGGAGATACGCGATGCCGGAGAGCGGGGAACGACTTTCGGGTACATTCCGCGTCGTACTCCATACTTTGCATTTGTTGGGGGCACCCGCTTGCCATCACTCATGGCGCCCGTCGCAGGTGCTGTCACGTCACTGCTACTGCTTCTGCTACTAAGGCGCCTGTAGTGAGTAGTACTACCTAGTACTTTATGTTGTAAAGTGCTATAGGGGGCTATCTCATAGGTGTAAATGATCCAACTTGCGGAGGATCTCTTCTTCCCAACTCTCATACCGCAACTCCAAGACCGCGCCGGTAATACGACTTGCGCAAAAGCACCATAAAAGCTCCGTGTCTCTGCATGATGCATCGGGAGGTCTGCCAGCTCGCACCCCGTATTAGGAATACCCTCCTTTAGAATCTCTGGAATGCAGGCACCGCACTCTAGATAGAGACGCCGTTATCTAAGCGCATATCGCCGGCCCACTATAGCGGGGCAGCCTGATCCCGTCGCCGTCTATTCCATTTTAGTGCTGCCAGCTCGCCAGCCTCTTGGGAGACAAAGACTGCTCGCTCGTCGTCGATGCTAGTCCTGTACGTACTGACTCATCTGGATACAAGCAGACGAGCTGTCCGGTAGCCAGGAGCAGCAGCAAGAAACACCTCCGTCAAGATGGACGGCAAAAGACACCCCAGTTCGTTCCAGCAGCTGGAGAAGCTCGGAGAGGGCACATATGCGACTGTGAGTTGTACTTAGTCCCTCTTCCACCATTCTTTCTGCTACCCTGCCGTACCGCTCCCTGAGCGTCGTCCTGCGACTAGAAGCAATGAATCTTGGCTAATCTCCATTGTTGTACGTTCATACTGCTAGGTGTTCAAGGGCAGAAACCGTCAGACAGGCGAGCTTGTTGCGTTAAAGGAGATCCATCTCGATTCCGAAGAGGGAACACCATCAACCGCCATCCGAGAAATCTCTCTTATGAAGGAGCTCAAGCACGAGAATATCGTTGGACTCCACGATGTCATTCACACGGAGAACAAATTGATGCTCGTATTCGAGTACATGGATGGCGATCTCAAGAGATATATGGATACCCACGGCGAACGCGGCGCGCTGAAGCCGACGACGATCAAATCCTTCATGTATCAGCTTCTCAAGGGCATCGACTTTTGCCATCAGAACCGGGTGCTGCACCGAGATCTCAAGCCGCAAAACCTGCTTATCAATAGTAAGGGATGCTTGAAGCTGGGTGATTTTGGTCTTGCTCGCGCCTTTGGCATCCCCGTCAACACCTTCTCCAACGAAGTCGTCACCCTGTGGTACCGTGCGCCGGATGTCCTGCTCGGCAGTAGGACGTATAATACGAGCATCGACATTTGGTCAGCTGGATGCATCATGGCTGAAATGTACACGGGACGGCCATTGTTCCCCGGTACGACAAACGAAGACCAGATTGTTAGGATATTCCGCATCATGGGAACTCCCACGGAGCGTTCATGGCCGGGAATTACGCAGCTGCCAGAGTACAAGCCCACGTTCCAGATGTACGCAACTCAGGATTTGCGGAGCATTCTTCACGCCATTGATCCCACCGGCATCGACTTGATTCAGCGCATGCTTCAGCTTCGTCCGGAGCTCCGCATAAGTGCTCACGATGCTCTGCAGCACCCGTGGTTCAATGACATTGTACTTCAACAGCAGCAGCAGCAACAACAAGCTGCTCTTCAAGCGCAGGCGCGGAGCTTCCAGCAGTCGGTGCCTTCTCAGGGGTTCGATAACAACTACTAGCAGAAATAGATTGCTGCGCGTCCTGCGCGGCTGGATGCCATGAGCAGGCGTAATTGCACGACCGACTTGGCCATTCTTTTTTTTTTTTTTCTTTTTTTTTTCTTGAATCGTTTCGTTATCTCTCTTCTGGCTGGCGTTGAATACAGCGTGTTTATACATAAAAATGAAGACTTGCGCTGTACCCAGAAGACGGAATGATATAGCACGGTCAGGCTAAACTGGATGATAATACCAATGGTGGAAGCATCGGCTAAAATTAGGGTGAGGCAGGGCAAAATATTCCATCTTTATAATAAGAAGCAAGATATTTTGATCTTCACTCTCCATGACAGAAGCAGCGAGCTTTTGAGTTTTACCAATTTATTTGTAGCGCGTGGCTTTAGTGCCTATTGACAAGACTACCATCTACAGGGCTCTTGAATTTACGTTTGTTTGGCTCCTTGGACCACGTATCCGCGAGGGCGGCCGTTTCGTCCTCGTCGGGGGCGAAGCCCATGCTCAGCCTAAGCTTCTGAATTTCATCACGAACCGCCTTTGCAACGTCAATCCTGAGCTGCACGGCCTCGGGATCATGCTTCAGGAGATCCGGGTCGCCGCTCTTCTTCTCAACCAGTCGCTTCCAGGCAGTGCGATAGTGGCCAAAGAGACTTTCCGAATCGGCTGGTTTTCCAATCATTACCCGTATCCGCTGGCCAATGCGCGGCAGGAAACGAGGAAACCCTCTCTCCTCGGGCATGATGTCCTGTGTGCCGTGAATGAACATGGGGACGAACTCGGGGGCCGGCTCGCTTTCGAGAATCAGGCGGGATACGCCCCATTTGAAATAGCGCAGGGTGCTTTCGGGGTTCTGGTGGCAGCAGGCTTCGGGGAAGATGTGGACCCAGGCGTGGCGGTTGGCGGCATAGATAGAGGGGGAGACGAAGGAGTCTGAGCCTGTTGTAGAGAAGGTCATGTCGGATGGTTTGATGACGGACGAAGGGCTGGAGAGAAGCTTGATTGCCTGGGCTATCGTGGGTTGGTACAAGCCTCCCTGCGGCGAGTGCCACAATCGATGGGTCGGCAGCACCTGGCCATAGCTGAAGAAGGTAGAAAAGAAGCGGTTTTTGAAGCAGATGTCGTGGGCACCGAGACCCCAGCGCAGATTCTCGACATCGACGGCGTAGCGCAGCGGGAGAATGCCCCATATTAAGGGATCATCGAGTCTAAGCAGTCAGCGAACTGTCAAACGGGCGAATTGTGATTCACGCTGAGACGCCATACACGGAGACGTGGTTGCAAACAGTCAACAGGCCGCGATCCCGCTGGCCGCTTCTGCGCCGGTCCAGCACGCCGAGCAGGTTGTCCAGGCCGGTGACCTCGACCTTGTTGAAGCAGTAGAGAAAGGCCCGCGATGCAGCCCCAACGCTGCTCATCACCGCCACCGAGGCAAGCCTCGAGGGCCAGCCCGGCCGTGATGTGGGAGTTGGGGACGACGACATGGCCTCCAGCTAAGAGTGTTGCTGCTGCTTCGACCTTTTAGCCCGGATCCAAGTTTCCATGACGGGCCATTGCTGGCGAGCAGCACCTTATGGAGCAACCGACGGAGCGCTTTTTTTTTTTTTTTTTTTTGGTCGTCCCTAATTTTTTTCTTTGGTTGAGGCTTTGCCCCGCTACCGGCCTGGCTAGAGTGACCTGACCTGGGGTTATTCGGCAGCGGCCGCCCCTCTCTGGCCTATCCAATGCCCTGTTCACCCGCTAAAGACGCCGTGTCCAGGGGTCTGCTGCCAGCGCTGGAAATAGCGCCCAATCCCAACAGCATGGGCATTGCGCAGGCAGCGCGATTGGGGCGGCGAAAAGTAACAGCTGAGAGAAGGAGAGAGGAGAGATGGCTGGCACTAGTGAGCCGCCAATTGAGCTCCAGTCTAGTCCTAGATAGGCAGTATCGCTACTTTGCAGCATCTTGCTTCCTCCAATACCTCCTACTAGTACTAAGATATTGCCTTTCTGCTCCAACATCTATCTGTAATACCTTGTCGCCGGTGTTCTCGAGTTTAGGCCTCTTGCTCTGCTGAAGATTTGCATCAGGAGCCTTTCCCATAGCTACAATGTCACACAGTATGTCGTTTCACCCTCACCTTGCTTTGCATGCTGCAGCTACTAGAGCTTCTATGCCTTGATTTCAAGGGCGTACTGTATATCAGCAGCTGACCACGGCCACGTCCGTCTGCAGGCAAGAGAAACACCACCCGCCCTGTCTTTACCTCGTACGAAAGAGAACAGGCCAAATCGAACTGGACCGCAAGCTCCGCCCAGCTCAATCGAGATTCATTCCTGCCCTTTGGCTACTGCAGCCTCTGCCTCGAAAACGCCCGAGAGCCGGTCTCGTGTCCGCGAGGAGACATCTTTTGTCGCGAATGCGCTCTGGCGAATCTCTTGGCGCAGAAGAAGGAGCTCAAACGGGGAGAAAAGGCACGTAAAAATGCCGAGAAGGAGGCTGCCAGGATACAGGCCATTGGCGATGAGGAAGAGCGGGAGCGAGCGATTCGCGACTTCGAGATGACCCAGGCCGGGTTGCTGAATAGTGCCAGCAGGAAAAATCCCAATGCTACAACTACAACTACAGCTACAGCTACGGCTACAGCTACGGCTACAGCTACAGCTGCAATCGAAGATGGAAACGAAGGCGCTGTTGTTCGCGCTGGGTCCAAGAGGAAATTTGCCCTTGATGCGGATGAGCTTGGCCGGATAGCAGAAGACGACAAGGCCAGGGCACGAAGAGCCATTGAAGATGAAAAGGTACATGGCAACACATACACAGGCGCCCTTAACCAAATGCTGACCATTGTTTATAGGCGGCCAAACCGACGCTTCCTTCATTCTGGACACCCTCACTCACGCCAGACGTGCGAAACAGCGACCTCGCCCCAGTCGCAAAGAAAGCCAAAACGACGCCCACGTGCCCGGCCTCGTCAGAGCACAACCCCCATTCTCTCTCCTTACAAAAACTGTTGACGATACAATTCAACGAAACAACAGACGACTCCACAAAAGAGACTCTCCGAACCTGTCCTTCGTGTCTCAAGACCCTCTCCAATGCTTTAAGCCCCGTCATGGCCGAGAAATGCGGCCACGTCTTGTGCTTGAACTGTGTCAAGAAGTTTCTCCTTCCCTCAGAGAAGCAGCAGTCCAAGGCGGAGGCTGAGTCTCCCATTGCCTGCTTTGTTTGTAGCACGCCCGTCGCCGTCTCGACCAAGCCCGTCAAGAGTGCGAACTCAAAGGACGCTCTGCCGACGGGCTTGGTCAAGTTGAAGTCGGAAGGAACAGGCTTTTCTGCTCGTGGATCACGAACCGTGGAAAAATCAAGTGTTGCGTTTCAATGCTAAAAACGTGGCTCGGCGAAAAGCAAGATCCAGGATACAGTCGATAGCTGTCTCGCATTTAAATCGTTCAAAGAAGCATCTCGCTGAAAAACGCATTGCATTCTTTCCCCTGCTTTACTTCTCGCACCGCATGGGGCTTTATGAGCAGTAAGGCTTAAAAGCTCCGAGCTGGTATCGGTACGGCGTGTATCGAAAGCTCTCAATGAGGAAATATATTCCAGCAAAATCTTCTAGGGAAGTTGAGAGGGTCCCGCGCACTTCGCCGCTGAGATGCTACGTCTATTTACCATCGCCCATGTGCGCGATAGTAGCAGATACCGGCCATGACCAAGAAGTCAAAGAATCTAAAGGCCAGAACAGCTTATTTGCTACTTGAACTACTATTGTTTGGGCCTTTTCTTGCCTTGAAATCCCTCTATTTAGAGGCGTACCTCGCCCGGCATATTGTAATGTTTCTTTCTCATCAGCGAAACGAAGCGAATAGACCATTGCGACTGGAGAGACTTGTGGATGACTACCATGTAATACCACCCCAGGGATGAAGCCCAGCTCTTACAGAAATAGCTCGGCCATGTCGAGAATCTATAATAAGTATATCAAGGCTTCTAGCTACATGAGGATCCAACTAGAATACCCAATTCAGATGTGGTCAGCAGACCGTCGACTGCATTGTCCCGTAAAAATACCACGCTCCTTTTTCCAAATCAGAATTCAATAACAAGTATGCTGACTGTCTCCATGACCTGAAGCTATTGATTGCTACTGAATAACATTCACCATGTGGTATATATTTGATATGGCTTCAACACCATGAAAACTTGTTGATCCAGTATGTAGTGTATTCAGTCTAACACTAAGCCGAGAACACCACGAATTCGGGTTCTTCTCTTCTGGTATATCATGTACATCAGCCCAATGGGGGGTTTTTAAAAAAAAAAAGGCAACCATCTATCCAAAAGGTTGGGGTATACAGTAAAGGGTCCGTAAAACAAAAGACCGCGCCACGCAGGGGGCTTAAGCTACCCTCCGATGATTGCGTCTGGATGATAAAAAAACATAAAGTGGCAAAAAAAAAAAAAAAAAAATAAAAATAAAAAATAAAAAAAAAGTGAAGATGAAAAGTTGTCGTTACAATCATGAAAAAGCCCATTTCCTAGCCCGAAAACCCATTCCCTGAAATGGTATATTACCCAAAAGAAGAGAGAAAAGCGATGGAGAAGTGATGAATAAAATGGATATAGAAAAGACGCCTTACGCCTCAATCATGCTCATGTGCTGTTAAAATCGCAAACAGAAGGGACAAGAATAAAGACGACATCTTTATCCCCGACTTGCCACCGAGGCCTGCCTCTGTGGTGGCGCAGGCATGCCAAAACTGGCTTGTCGTGCTGATCCCGGGATAGAGATGGTTTCTAGGTCTTCGCCAGGAGCGTCTTCATTCTCCAACAAGGCAGATTGGCTCCCAGGCATTCTCTGTGCGCCAAAGCCCGTAACCTTGAAAATGTTTGTGCGGCCTCCGTTAGTGGCCATTTGCAGCTGCTCGTGAAGCCTTGCTAGCTGATATTGACGCCTAATGGGGGTGAAGACAGGCTGTGGGATCAGGGGTTGGGGGTTCCAGTGGGCCAAAGCACTCATTACGGCGCCGGTTTCCTCATCAGAGTCTACCGGGCCATTGTTGGCATCATCGTCATCTTCAAGAGGTGCATTCGCATCCAATGCGGCTTCTGTAATAACAGTGCTTGATTAGTCTCCGCGCGCAACCGGGCAAGGTTTATGGTTGAAAAGAGGCATACTCTGCTGTTTAGCTTGGTTCTTCTTCTGATACGCGGCCAGAAGCATGTCATAAGGTAGAGATCTACCAGCAACGGCACGCTTTGCTCCCATTGAATGGCTTTTACAAGTCAATGAACGGGCGCAAGGCTGTCCGTTAGGCAGGATGACACCGCATTGTCGCTCCACATCAACAGGCCCTATAATGGAAGAAAAGGGAAAAGGGGTTAGCAAGTAGTCAAATCGACGATATAACGGGCGAGTATCTCGTGCTGGCTTACCCTTTGGTTTTGGAAGCTTGGCTTTTGGCTCATCCTTCTTCTTCTTTGCTTTGGGAGCCTTGTCCGCCTCAGTATCAGCTTTACGCTTCTTGCTGACCTTGTCGTCGCCTGGCTTTTTGCTTGCGGCCTTTTTCCCGGCCTTTTTGTCATCTTCGTCACTATCTTCGTCCTTGGCGTCGTCGTCGTCATTCTTCTTGGCTTCTTCTTCCCGCGCTGCCTCCTTGGCTCGCTCTCGAGCCTCGCGGGCCTCCTTCTTCCGCTGCGCCTTCTCCTTCTTCACCTTGAGGCACGCCGCAACATGTGCCTTTGCGGCGGTCTTGAGAATGCTCTTCTTGCAGTGCTTGCATTGTTGCAGCTCAGGGGGGTCTTCCAGGGGTCGTCCGGTTGCAAACGTCTCGCGTGCCGAGTCTTCTAGCTGGTTGACAACCGGACCAGGGGATACTGCGGTCGATGGCGGGGGATTAGTCCCTTTCTTTTTATCTTCTTGCGCTACGTCAGCATAAAAGAAACTTGGACTTGGCCGGGAAGAAGGATTAAATCTCCCAAAATCAACATACCCTCAACTATGCTGCCGTCCATCCAATTTCCCGGCTTGTTGTGCTTTGGCGCCGACTTCTTCAGCTTTATGGTTCCATTTTTGGAGTCTTTCTTGGACGCCACTTTGATGGTTTGATCTGCGCCAACAGGTATCAGACACATGGTTTAAAAATAACGGCCAAAAGGCATCGTCCCCAACAGCCAGGGCTGCCCACCTTTGCGCGATTCTGCCTCCGGCGCCATGATGTAAGCGGCACTTTGCCGGGTCGCTGAGAGCTCGGGAGAGAGGGCAGAGTGTGCAGCTTTCGCTCACACGATGAGATGGAGAGTCGGATGTGTCAAAACGCCTGGAGTTGATGAATTTGATGATGGCTAGACGTTGGGATTCAACAATGTCGCATCTGATCGCGAGGCTGATGTCCAAGTTGCCAAGGCACCCAACTTCACGTGTTCAGGCATGGCGGCAGATGTAACAATAATATTCCGAAGATCCAGGAGTGCCCTGCAGGTACGTACTAGCATCCGGCGCTAGGCGGGCTGACAGGCACAAAGAGCTGCAGTGAGAGCGGAATCGCATTGATTGCTCATTGTTCCCAAGACAATAGGATTATTGTGCAAATAATATCAAGTGAAATTTTGCTCTTTATAGACTCAATAAATGGAATATCTTTGTATTTTTTTTTTATCAGAGTTTATACAGTACTGAGTGGTCACTTTACAGTAGTCATACTATCACGCGTTGGTGCTGCTACTGCTAGGTTCGTAGCTCTTGTAGCTGCTTTATGGAGCACACCCCGTGGGGAGCGGCCCATAAACTCCTCCACAGGGCTGCGTGCGTCTAAATCGCAGCATAATGGCCCCGGTAGTGTTGCAGTAAATAAGACGGCGAACTAGTAGGTGGGTATATAACAATCTAGGGATACTTGCAGCCAAAAGTATGTATGAGCTGCTGGGTTAATTTGGAAAAAAAAAGGGAGAGAAAAAATGAATCGCTCAACGCGCAGCTGTCAAAAAAAAGAGCCCGCCATCTTCAATGCCAGGAGGCGTAGTTTTCGCGCCATGCTTTGTATATCCGGTCTCTCATGGCCGCGTGCCCAAGAGTACGCTGCAAAAGAAAGAAAAAGTCAGTCATACTAGAGTCCAAGTACAGGATGATAGGAAACGAATAATACACACCGGGTGAAACGTCTTGCCATAATATGTGGGCACATACCACATGGAGTTTTGTGCTGCAACCTCTCCATCCGCCATTCGCAACATTGGGTCTTTATCGGCAGCCATGGCCATCATGCACAATGCCATCTCTCCCCAATCTCCAGACTCTTGTGCCGGTCCAAGACAATTGCGGGGATCAACCAGCGGAGAATCAGCAGGCAGAATGGCATCCATTACTCCAGGCACAGGCTCCCCCATTTGAGGGGGTGCATTGTCCAGACCACCAACCAGAAAGAACCAAGTCTCATTTCTCGCATAGTCTGGCTCAACAACATTCGGTTCACAAAAGCGATGCCCTTCAAAGGCATCATCGTAATCCACAAAGAGGACCTTCGGCTCCGCAAAGGCTGCGTTTATGGCGTCAACAGATTGTCGAATCTTGGCGTTGACAGCGAGAACCATGTCATTCATGCGCTGTCGAAGCTCGCGTTTTAGCTTCGGACCTCGCCACCACATGCCCAAGGAGTAGTCATCACAGTCGTCCGTGTCGGCGTTGAAGAAACGGGCATATCCAGTAACGGTAACGGTGAACCACGGCCTCTTCTCCCATCGAACGCGGTCGAGAATCTCCATGATGACGAGCCGAAGACGGTCTTCGAATTGGGGACCAGCCATCTGTTCGTCGGCTCGCTGGAGGGCGGACTCGCAGGTGCCGGAGTAGAAGCTGTAGAAGCGAAATATGCAGCTGTTCATGATTTCGAAGAAGCCCAAATCGTTACCGCCGATGGACAGGAGCGCAAAATCAGCAGTAGAGGTGGTGTTGAATGCATCAATCTGGCTATGCTCCGCGCCGGCAAGCATGTCATCGATCGTGGAACCTGTGCACGAGAGGAACTCAAAGGTTGGCCCATCGCCGCCATCATGGCTGCGGTTGAGGTCGCTTTGCACCAGCATCGGGTAGGCGTGGTAGCCATGGCGACAGTCGTCCTCGGTCCCGTTGAATAGGCCTGTGCCTATGCCAGCCGAGTAAGAGTCTCCAAGAGCAATAAAGCCAGCTGGATGGTGGCCTGGCCGGCGAGGAAAAGCCGGTGCATATGGAGCTTGGAGGTCAGATGCTGCAGCGACGGGTTTAGGTTAGCAGTCGTGTAAGTTTAACCTCTCCACTGCATCTGCACGCTCTACCTCTACCGAAATAAAAATCTCACCTAAACGATGTTGTCCCAAAGGTCGCTGTCCGCTTCCCGGCCGATGCTGATACGGCTGCCAGCGGTCGCTGTTGATGACCAAGCACAAGCTGCGGGTCGGAGCCAGCAGCAGCAAGATCAGCCAGGTTGCGAGATCTGGATGCCGCTGCATGCTTTACTGAAAACAAAGGAGAAGAGGAAGAAGAAGAAGATTCCAGGCCACAATATCAGAGAGAACGGCATTTGGCAGAGATGGCCCAGAGCTCTGAGAGCGCCATGCACCGAGGCCGATTTGTTGAATCTCGCCTCGCCTCAGCGTTGGGGAGCCCGGGGGGGGTTGCGCAGCTGGTTGGGCCACCAGGCAGTGCCGAAGGATCAGATGAAATACCTGAAGAAGAAGAAATCCTCCAGAACTGTGTATGAGCTGCATTAATCATCAATGCCTGGCTGCCCACAGATATACTATACACATGCTGTTGGATGCCGTCCAAGACTGGGCCGCGCAGCTCAGCTTGCCACGTCGTCGAGGCCAGCTCCGTGAACATTAGAGGCATCCAATCCCGATAAGACACAGTCCAGGCCCGTGTTTCTGCCATGTGCTGCAGCGGCGACGTCCTACTTGCTGCAGCGAGCCGCGCCGCGCTCCCATGGGTTTAAGGTACCTGTAAGTACTAGGTAGTAGGCCTGGTTGTTACACTAAAAGGCTACTACATGTACCTACTACTGCTGGATGTTGTAAGGTAGCACATGTAAGCTGCCCTTTGTACACGCAGTTTAGATAGAAGGCTGCCTGGCCATGTGCTCACGAGACGACATGAGCGCATTTTGGGGGTTGTCAGGAGCTTTCGCGGCTGACCGACTCGACAACATTTCTCTCTCTCTTGTTGTTACGCGCGTGGCAGTGCAGCAGTATGCTGGGCATGTTGCAGCGTTACGAAGCACCACTAACACGGGTTCACACTGTCGGCAGTGCTACAGCAATAAGCGGTAGATACAATGAAGCGGGGACTGCAAGTTGAGGATCAAACCTGGAGGATGAGTCAATGTCTCATTAGATACGGAGTGTATTACAAGTATGTGCATACTATAGTAGTAGTAGTAGTAGTAGTAGTAGTAGTAGTAGTTTATATATACTATGCTATTTACATCTTGCTCCTTTATAACAGCAGTAACTGCATCTGCCTGTGCTTGTGCCATCAACCGCTAACCTACACAAGCTCACAACTCGATACCCGCCAATCTCTCGTCTCGTCAACTCCCCAACTCCCAACTCCCAATATGATGCAAGCAACACCGCTCCAGTCCCCAAGAATAGAAACAATCCATATCGACTCCATCGCGACTCCATCCGCGCACATCGCATCCACCCCCATCTAATCTAACGCAATGCAGCGCGCAACAAGCAAAGCATGGATCCGACGTCATTCACGTGTTCCCGCTTTTTGACACGCGTAAAAACCAAGGCTTAGGCTCCATCCAGCAACCTCCAATCGGGCGTCCCCACCCTGACGATCTCGATACCGACAAGCCTTTGCGTCATCGCTAGCTAAAGCTTGCCAACCTTGGTTCCACCACAAACACACAACACAGTAGGAAAGAAGAAGAAGAAGCAAACAAGATACAGTAGATACCGTCCACAGAAACTTGGCCAAAACGGCTGCCCCTGTGCAACCAACCCCAGCTCTTCTCCCCTCTCGCCCTCCCTGAAGCATCCCGTATGTAGAACAAAAAAGTGGTGTCATTGCCGTCATAAGCTGTCCCAGTCCCAGTCCCCAGCCCCAGGCCAACGAGTGAGAATACCGCAAAAGCTGTAAATCCTTTCCCACTCTTTTTTAAGCTTGTCTTGCAACTCGCGAACGAGCTGGTTTTCCGGGTCGACGTCAGAGGCTCACAAGGAGGCTGTGCTTTCTTAAAAAGGCCCTCTCTGATCCCCCCCCCTTCGCCCTCAGCTCAATTGATTCCCTCTCCCCTATTGCTCTCTATTCGTATATTTTGTTTTAAAAAAAAAAAAAAGTAGAAGAAGAATAGGATTGGCTCGTCAAATCCTACCATAATCTCCTCTCAAGCGCTGTCCTCGATCAACCAACTATCCAGCCAAACGTCATCATCTGATTCAACTCCCAACAATGGCATCCGCCCTCGAAACCCTCAACCAGCTCGCCTCGTCCGCCGCAAAGGCCGTCTGGGGCGACAGCAACGACGCCGAAACCCACAAAGAGCCCATCTCAGGCGCCACCGGCGACGTCTCCAAAGGCGAACCATACGACGCCGGCAACCTGGGTAATTTACTCGCCCCTTTAGCACACTTCATATCCTCCAGCAACATAGTAGCTAATCACACTTACACAGACCCCCAGGCCCAGAGCAAGGTTGAATCCAGACTCAGCGGCGAAGAATCAGCAGCAGCAGCAGCAGAGCCCTCAGAGCTCGCCGACGACGAACACTACACTCTCTCATCCTCCAAAAAGGACAAGGACAACTTGTCCGCCGCCACCACCACCACCACCAACGACGGCCTGCATGAGCCCAGAGGCACCCCGACAACCGGCGTCAACCCGGAGGAGGGCAAACCTCTCGACGAGCTCACCGGCAAAGGCCCCCGACCAATCGAAATAGTGGCAAAGGAAAACGGCGGTAATGCTGCCGCTGCTGCCACCGAAGATTCTTCGACCTCAGCCTCTGCTGCACCAGAGGAAAAGAAACCCGAGACAGCAGATGCCCAACAAAACACCACCACCACCACCAATAATGATAGTACTACTAGCAAGAAAGAAGCCACAGACGAAGAATACGTCAAATCATCGGGCCTCGCAGCCGACGGAGGCGATTTCGACGCTGCCAAACCCGGCGCCGGTCTAGAAGCCGATCGTAAGTTCCTCCTCTCTCTCTCTCTTCTTCTGGTCATTCAACACTAGGCCGAATTTTATTTTATTTTATTTTAATCACTGACCGTTTAATTTATTTATTAGGCCTAATGGAGCAAAAGGGCATCAAGACAGATGACGTCGACAACAACAACACCGAGCACAAGGATCAAGACAAGAACAGCAGCAGCAGCAGCAGCGGCGGCGGGCGCAAGAGCTCCGACTCGAGCCGCAGGGATAAGCCCAAGCTGAAGGAGCGAATCAAGAACAAGCTGCACATACATGGAAGCAACTAAAAAAAGTCCTTTGTTCTACTTCTTCTTCTTCTTCTTCTTCTTCTTGTCTGGATATTTCTTCTTTTCTTTTCCCGGGTTTGTTTCTCAAGTGTGTATTTACGGAGTAGTCGTGTTAATACCATCTTTTTGCCTTTATGTAAACATATGATGAAATGTTGTCCAACTGCGATATACACGCTCCATCTCAACACTGTCCTCGAGACCAAAGATAGCAGTAATCAAGCTGCTCACGATAATTCTTTAAGCAATTCATATATACACAATGCAAAAAGCCTCGTAGATTCAGGACCCTAGACTAAATATAATAATGCCCAGCATCAAGGGGGAAAAGAAGAAGAAAAAAAAAAGAATGCCCATGTAATATACCATGATAAATACCCGCGCACAATGTACGGTATGATAATCTAAGTTCCCCCCCCCTTTTTCTTTGCCGTTTGACATATACCCTCAAGAGATTCCCCTCTCCCCTTCTTTCTTCCTTCCATCCAACTGTAAAATCACAATGCCCTTAGTCCAAAAATCCTCCAAAGGCTTTCCTTCATATAATGAGTGGTAGATAGCCAGTTTCCTTTTTTTTTTTTTTTGTTTGTGTATATGATATATGAATGATGTGATATATGATATGGCCAAAAATATCTTCTCAAAAAAAGAAAGAGAAGAAAAAGAAAAGAAGCAAAATCCTGAAACCAAAGCCATGCCAAAACCAAACAAACCCATCAGAGGCGCCAAACAAAAGCATACCAACAGAGCGTTTGCGAATCATAACACAAGTCATCATAGGTAGCAACCCTGACACAAAACAAATGGACAAAGTATGAATCCATATCACTGCTCACGGTGCCAGTTGTTCCAGTTGTACCGGGCCAATATCTGGCCCTGTGGTATGTTGGATGCCAATCAAAATCAGAAATGGAGGCGCCTTCTTGCTACCCGTGCTGCATTATCCTAGGCCGGCATGCCGTTTTTTTTTTTTGTTGCGGTTGTTGCTATTGTTTTGCTTTTTCCCCTTCCGATTATTCCTCCTCTTTTGACTTCATTAATCCCCGCGGGGAAAAAAAAAAAAAAAGCTGTTATGATTTTGCCAGACCGTTTTGGTATGGTATAACCTCTCTTGGGGCCTAGCTCTTCCCCATTCTAGACCCTTTGGTATCATTTTTTTGTTAATATTTTTGCATCCAAAAATACATCCAGTTTCGCTGCTTCATTATACAATGCATCAAGGCATATTTATATAGTTTGGCCCATTGTTGATTGATAAAAGTGTCGTGCACAAAGTCGGGGCTCATGTGCTCAGTAGTGAGCATCTCACAAGAAGCCAGATTCAGCAAGCACTCTGGATCGCGCAATTCGTTAGCCAAAAACGGTCTCTAAACCAAAGAGCAAACCGGGATATAGTTCTTTCATCATCGGTTGGTTACGTACCTCACAATCTTTTCATCTTCACGCTCGCGCGGTTCGATCTGAAGACTCTTGTCGTACATTTCGTGTACATCTCCAGCAGCCTGCATATTGCTTACAATGTAGTCCTGTAACTCGGGCACTGGCTGTAGAGAGTACCCAACGTTCTGGTACTGCTGAATATCACGGATGACTTCAGCCGTCTTTGCCCGCTTAGCAAAGTTGATGAGATTCGTTTTCTTAATCACCGAGGGGATACCATCCTCGATAAAGGTGAGATCGGTCAAATAAACACCTACGTCTTCGCATTAGTCTTGTCTCTCACCGACAGGCACGAATTCAAGTAGTCTATATAAGCTTACCGAAGAAGGGGACACAAGGCGGATTGGCGACGTGAAGAGCCTCGCGATATTCGCCGAAATTCTTAGTACTAGCCATAAGTCGACGCATGGATTCGAGAATGCCGAGAGTTCGTTGGGGAACTTGATCCCAAGTTCGCTTCAAACGAGCAATTGGTGCTGTGCCCAGCGCAGAAATGATGGCTGTAAGCGTGGAAAAGTTGTTCAGGCTTCGGGATTTCTATGAGATAGACATTAGCATTTGAAAAATTCTTGAAAAAAGAATGGGGTTTCATTGACATACGTCGGCAACAGAAACAAAGTGTTTAATGACCACGACTCGCTTCTTGACATCCTGCTGATTCAAAATCATCTCTGCAACCCAGTTGGTCATCTGGTTAGAGTGAAGAATGAGGGCCTTGACGTTTGGAGCCGCGTCGGGCTCGCCGTCGCCAAGTTTCTTCTGCCACGTCTTATTCAAGCACTCCGTCGCCTTGACCTTACCATACAGTCGAGATTCGATAATCGTCAACTGGCGGGCGAACTCTGTCACGTCGATATCCAAGAACTTGAGCTTCCTCATGTTCTTCGGGATAATGGGTGTGGGCGTGCTCTGGTTCAGAGTCTGGACCATGCGTCGAGCACCAGCCTCTTTGCCGCTGAGCCTCTGCTCCAGGATGGCCATCAGTGGCGCCGAGCCTGGGGTCTCGGTCGACTTGACCGTGTCTCTGGCAAACGTATACACGTCGCGGATCAGCTGCTTGGATTCATCGTTGAATTCCTCCATCCAGAAACTGTCAAACCAATTCTTGAGGATATTGACCACACGGAATCTGATGAGCTTCTGTTTGCGGTCCCGCCACATCTCATAGTCTTGCTGCGAGAGGCCCTCTGGAGGTTGAATACTGAACCGCTGCACTAGCATCTCGAAGAGCTCACGCGCAGAAGTGAAGGATCGATAAGTCAAGAGGAAGGTGTTGTTAAAACTGGAATCAAGCTTATCGTGGCGTGTGAGCTGCTCGACGAGGGCCAAAAGGGATCCTCCCTTGACGGTGGGTGTGGTTGCCTTGGCATCCCAAGACAAGTCGTTTTCGTAGTCGAGGTGTAAGAATTCGGGCAAGTCTTCATCTGGCTGCAGCTGTGGCGACGGATCTTCTCCAAAGATCTTTTTGACCTTTGAATAATCGCCCTTTCTGGAAAACCCAGCAGGGGCATCACCCTCGCTATACGACTGAGCAGAGATCAACGGTGGTCGAACGGGTGCTGTTCTCGAATCTGAACGCTGGTGTGGCCTGTCGTATGGCATCGTCTCTCCCCGCTGAAGTTGGCCTCTCGGCATCGGGCGAGAATTCTTCGCCAGCTGTTGTTGCATATTGATCAGAACCTGCTCCGACAGCAACTGCAAAGAGAATCCAGTATGCGACGAGTTTGTCTCGAGCGCTCGAGCGCATGTGCGAACGTAGTCAAGCCGGCTTTCCAGTGGCTCTCCTCGCACCTCTGACCATTCGTCCGCCAAAGGTCCAGCAACGGCTTGGCAGCTGAGAACGAGATCCGCGATGTTGTCGTACAAGGACTGCTTGTTAATGCTGAAATCCTCCAACTGTGGCGTCTGGAAGGTATTGCCTAGCGACGATAGATCGACAGACTCAATCATGGCAATCCACGGCTTGAATGTCTCGACAACCTTTGCACCGGCGAAGCAGATATTGTTGGCGAGAATCTCGTGTCGATGCGGGTTAATAATCTTGTCGGGGGCCACCAGATTCTTTTCCAACTCGCGAATGCTAGACACGAGAACCCGCTTGTGCTCGTCCAATTTCTCGAGCATGTTACCATCCAGAACGGCGGTGGGCTCCATCATGCCCTCTTCATCATCAAGGAAATTAGGGGACATCAAGTCGTGCTGGTCAAGTCCGTTGCTCTGCCAGCTTCCACCAGAGGTACTGCCAATAACGAAACCAGGGAAAAGTCGGGGGATGTCCTCTCCCCTCTGCTGCCTTGCAACTTCGACATAGCTGAAGACGCCGAGCAACACGCCGTCGGCTTCCTGGAGACACTTTTGGACCGATTCCGCGTTGGGCCAGTCGGCAGCCGCAATATGAGAGGAAATGACCAATTTGGAAAATTTGGACATCATGTCGCGGAAATGGGGATAGAGCGCCTTGTTAGTGGAGATGATGGAGGGTTGGCCGGAGTGGTTGTCTGTGGTCCCAGAGCCGGCGGCAAGGAGCAGCCTGAGATGGTCGGAGATATCTTCGGCCCTAGCGACATATTCGGAGCGGGCGTTGTTGGTGATTGCTTCGCGGTATCGGTCGATAGCGCGCTTCATGTTGGTGACGAGCAGACTCCAGGTCAGGGGCGGTGTCGATCCGTCGTCAAAGAAAGACTTGGGTACGCTGGTGGTAGGTGGGACGTTGTATGTGGTGCTGGTAAAAGATGTCGCAGAGGCTATGTTTGGAGCATGGGCGCCATTGGCGTATCCAAGGGCATATGCGTCGCTTCTCTTCCGTCGACCTGGAGAAGTACCATTCATGGAGTCCATGGATGTCGACGGGGATAGAACGGCGCTAAAGGAACCACGATTGCGAGGCTTGAAAGACACAAGGGGGATAAAAAGTTAGTCACTATACGCGGAGGAAAAGTCATGCGTGTGTGTATACGGCATGTAGTAGATATCTCACCATGGATCCCCTAGACGCGAGCATCAACGACTCGCCTTCCGCCTCTGAAGCTGAAGTTGCCGAATCGTCATCTTCATCTTGGGTTAGTCCGCGAGCCATCATCTCTGGCGGTGGTCGCGTTCTCTCCGGCATGGCCACATTCATACGGTCCCGGGGGCCCGTCTCGGCCGCTGAAATAGGAGACTCGAGCGGTAATTCCATGCTGCGGTCGCCGGTCATCATGTTGTAGTAGAATAGCCGGCCATCTGGCGTGGCTTGCGGGATCCAGAAGTCGGCGCGAGACTTGTCGGCCATGTTAGTGCCCTCGAGCGGCAAGCTGCCGAAGCCTTCGCCCTCGGAGTCTTCGTCCTGGTCGGCGCCGTCATCGTAAATGTCGTGTTCCTCCGCCTCTTCTTCAATGTGGTGGTGGATAACTTGTTGACCGTTCTGGCCAACATCGGGGAACTCGTCGGGGCTGGTGATGGCCTGGCAGTAGTTGCTGGGGAACCAGCCGCGCACCCCGTTGATGACGCCGTCCCACCAGCCGCTCTCGAGCTGGGTGATGACCTGGATGACATCGCCCTCGTGGAAGCTGAGACTGGTCCTGTCGTCGGCCTCGTAGTCGTAGAGGGCACGCACGTACATGCTGCCGGGCGGCGCATTTCCCACGACGCCGTCCATGGTATCCTTTTTGATCTCCTTGCGGCGCACGCGCGTGGGGGGAGGGGGGTAAAGGAGAGAGGAGAGAGAGAGAGAGAGAGAGAGCTGAAATGGAGAAAGAGGGGGTTAGGGAGAAGATTTCGAGATGGCCCCGTCTGACGCGAACCGCCGGGATGGTGCACAGGGCGTATCGGTCGAGACAGCGGCAGCGCTGGAAAGGCGGCGAGGGTCTGAGCCAGCAGAGCGGTTGAGATGGTATCACGACAACGAGAAGGCGACAAAATCACCGCAGGACATGGTCCGCGAGTCAGCCTCGTTCCAAGCCGATGGCGGCGCAGGCTGGTCCGAGACCAATGGGCATGCCACCAAGGGACGAATGGCTGGATCTGATCTGAGGCAGAGGCGAGGGAAAGGATGGAGGAGCGGAGGAGGAGCGACAGAATCGGACGGCGGAAAGGAGAGGCCCGAGATCCAGAGCGCGCGCAGGGCTCGAGTATCGTCGAGAGTGTTTCGTGTGGCGGCGATTGGGGCCTCGCTGTCGTTTCTGCAGCGCTGGAGCTTCTTGCAGAAAGGGCACACGCCGTTGCGAGCTGCTAAGCCCTTCTGGGCGCTGGGGCGGCGTTAGGCGAGACACAGCACTGCTGCAGCGTGCTAGCGCGCCCACTTCTCCAGTGCTTGAGGCCTGAGCCAGCGTGCTACGGGTGCTTTTAAGCTGCTGCGGCTTTAGCGATCAAATGGCTTTGTCCTAGTCCCCCACGCGATAGCAGACCAAGTGCTACTATTGAGGGTAGTTGGCAGCACAAGGAAATTGAACACAGACGGCCGGCCTGGGTCAGGTGTCTGATTTATTGCTTGTGGCAGAGCAGCATGTACATATACATACATGTAGGCAGGGTGTGCATACATACAAGCTGCTGCAACGCGTGTCGTCGATCTTTTTCTTTGATCAGACAATCAGGCATCTAAATAGGGAGGAGGGAAAAAAAGAGCAAAAACGCTCGAGGGGGGGGTTGTTAGCCATGCACAGGCAGGCTCGAAATGTGACGAGAAGCCCCGTTTTGCGATTGCTGAGTCGCAGCTCTGGCTTAGCGCCATGCATGCAGCCACGGATAGGTACAGTGCTCGCTACGCCGCCCACACAATCAGCGGCTGGATGGCCAGCTGCGAACCGAAGACCTGCACCCTGCACAATGGAGCCCTTGATAACACCTCCTGAGCCCTTTGGAGGCACCTCTTTGGCTCTGGCGACTCACCCATGCGCATGCGAGCGCGCCAGCACTTGCACGTTACTGGAGCTGCGGCGAGAAAATTGCTTCAAATCGAGCTAGGTCCAGCCATGGGTGCTCTGCGCCAGGGCAAAGACAGCTGTGGATGATTGGCGACTGTTGACGCCAGGGAATCGGTCCCTAGCAGTGCTGTAGCAAACGGGCGCCCCCAGCAGCGATTTCTCGAATGTGAATGGAACGGCTGGGGAAGCGAGACTGGCCTATCAATCAGCAGGACCTCCGTACCTTGGGTCGCAAATACTACTAAGCTGGGTTGGTGGATAGAGTACCTACAGTACGTGCTAGGATGAAGGGCAAAGAGCTTGCAGAAGAGCATCCATCCATTACAAAGCCATATCGGTTCCGTAATTGCTTGCTAGGACGGAGTAGCATGGGAGGATGGATGGATGAAGGCCTGATTGCTTTTTGGGTCGTGTTTCAGCTCCCGGCGTTTGTCATCAAGCAAGCTCCAAAAAGGAGAAAGGATACGCTCGGATATGGGCATGATTTTACCAAGCCCGTCTAACCTATTTCCTACCGCCAATCTCTGCCAGATGCTACCTGGATATAGAAAAGTGCAGTCGTCTCGTCTCGCCATGTTTGTAGAGTGATATATGATATACATGAGTGTATCTATGCATATCTAAATGTATAAAGGGGGGAAGCCTGGATCTACAATACTCATTCCATCTACGTAGCTACAAGTACCTTCGTAGTACCATGTAGCAGTGCTTGGCCGGCAATATTACCTGCTGTCAAGCTCCAGAGAACCCTACCTAGCTCGTCGATTCCATCACCGTGTACTTCTTCCTCACCTTGCGAATCTTTATCAAACCTCAGCTACTACCTACTACTAGATAAGGTATCCATCCCACTTGAAGCACAAACAAGTACCACTTATTAGCCGTCTAATCTCGGAATGACAGCAAATATGACTAAAACATGGTGCCTAGCACACGACTAGTAATAGGTCCATAGTAATGAGGACTTGCTGCTGCATGCTGTTGCACTCCATCAACCCGCCGCTCAAGAACAGAAAAGAGAAACTTGGAAGTGCACCTTGGAGGATTTCCTAGCTGCGCCTTTGTTTGCCGTGCTGAAAACTCAGGCCGTTATCACCACTAACTAAACCAATCCACAATGGCCCTCCGCAGCCAAACACAAGCTATTGATTGATTGAGTGAGGTACGTGCATACTACAGCACAATATAGCATCTTCATCATACCGCCTCTTTGGCCATGTTCAGAGACCGCCTCTCCAGCATAAACGAAAAAAACTCACACGCTAAGGCCTAAAAAAAAAAAAAAAAAAAAAAAAAAAAAAAAAAAGAGCCACCGGCCAACGCATCAACAGCTCGGTAAATAAGTCATACGAGAACACGAAGGGCCCTCGGAGGAGTCCGCCGAGAGGGACTTGAATCGCAGCTCTCTTTTGCAAATTTTCTCTCTCCGGGATGGGGCCGTTTGTTCCAGATAAAATGGCCTTTCAATTACCAGGCATTAAACCCTCCCGCCGCTAGTAGACAATACTACTACTAGTACATAGCAAACAGCTGGTTACGGGCAGCAAAAAGGCGCGTGGAAGGCTGCGTGAAGGCGTTCCAGAAGGAAACTAATCCTTCCAAATGAGCTTCTGGCACCGAGTAGGCACTGTCAGAAGTGGAGGCCATCCCAAAAGGCACATGTGCCGGCTTGACGTTTGAGGCTTGAGGCATGTCCAAGTAGTAGTAGTATAATCTTTGCTGCTGGGGCTGCTTTTTGATATCCCACTTGGCAACTTTCGAGTTTGCTAATCCAACCCAATGCTTTACGTGTACCTGAATAGTGGCGTCGGGCAATCCCACACGCCCAAGCTAGAAAATACTACGGCACGCACTCGTAATGTCCATCCATGGTCATGGCAACCGCGCCGGCTTAGCTGGTGAAGCCTTTTTTTTTTTTTTGCCGATTTTCTAGAAAGTGGATTTTCGCTCAATATACTGCAGGTACCTACTTGTATGTACCTGTTCCAGGGGCAAGCCAGAAAGGAGGGCATCCTCGCCCTTCAGACGCAAACTCCGTGCGCCCACGTGGGGCTGGCATCCGCGCAGCCCAGCTTTTAGCAGCTTTAGCAGCCCCTTAGGTCCCGGAAGCATCCCCCCGGACCCGCTGGCGAGCCAGGCTCTACAGGTACTAGTCCAGACCATTCAAGTACCTACCGCTGCTGTATGAGACGGGAGCGCTGTACAGTACGAGGCAAATGGGTTTTGCGCGTATTTGGCTGGCGCATTTCGGAGTGTCGGCACTGTACGAATATCCGCGGCAGGGCAAACTCTCAGTGCATGCAATTTCGCCATGGGTATGCGCCCTAGCGCTGGCCGTACTTTGCTTGTACCCAACTCGGTGCCGTTGGCCACAGACACGAAAACGGTACAAGGGTTGACTCCAAAACGGTGGCTGGGAAAGAGAGACGAGACGGCAGACACTTTTGTGCAAGCTTGTGCACGATTCGTTGGTTGGTGTCGCATCGCGGAAAGGTACTTTGCTCCCAGAGAGGCAGCGGAGGGGCGTGTCGATACGTCCATGTTCATTCCCCCTAGTCCGCACCTCGCGCGTCCACTCTCGTACTGTGTCGCCAGAGAACGCGTTGGCAGCGTGTACGCGGGCGACGGAGATGCTATTCGACAGGTACAAATGTTGCTGACTTAACAGAGAGAATCCTCTTGCCTTTCTTTTTCTTTACACTGAATACGCTATCAGTAGCCCCCCGTTTAGTACGTATTGCTGCACGCTCTTTGGCATATACGCCGCTTATTGAGAGCTGCTGTATTGAAGGCTAGAATCTATCTTGGAGGGCAAAAGTAGTCTTCCATATAGGTACCTATTTACTTCACATCTACATTCATCACCAGGGCTACAACGAACGAATCTTGCCCGGCCCCAAAAAGTTTGACTAATGTGCTGTACATGAGCATGCCCTCTCATCCGTGTTTTACTGTATTGTACTGTGCCCATTTGCTCAATATGAGTAGGTACTCAAGGTACTGCAGCACAAACAAAAGATGCGCCCCGAAAAACGGAGCACATATGCAAATATGGGGTAGATGCTCCGTGGACTTATGCCCCGAGATCCCCTCAAAGTCTCATCGTAGACCTTGCCCGGTGTCCGTGGAGCAACGTCACAATCTACCGAGGCAGCGGTTCCCCGTTGCTGTTTTTAGGGTGGCGTTGCTCACATGTCATGCCAAATGGGAACAAGTCGAAACTGACTAATACATCTGAAGGTGCCCTAAGCCAACAGCGCAGCCAGCCGCTCAGCCACAGCAGCAGTGCTGGCAATTTCATCTGGTCTGGGCGACGAGAAACAAAGAAAGGGCAAGCTTCCATCTTATCTCTTCAGACGGGAACAAACAGGTGCGTCGTGGATCTGTCTTTGTCAGCTACTCCGTATCTGCCATCTCCCCAAGGTAGCACTGCTACTACGACTTATATGCACCCCACGCTCCATCACAGACCTGACTAGAGCTGCTGTGGGAAGCGGCGCGGGAGATGCAGCCATGAGCGGGAGCAAAGACGACAGATCAACAATGCTAGCAGCAGCCAATAACTCCGAACTCTGAACGTAGGTGGCATGTACAATATTATATTCGACAGCCCACGGCATCAGCGTCGTGCTTAGAAATGCTGCACACGAGGCCGTTAAGGAGCTGGTCTCATGGCCTGGAATGCGCCCAATGGACTGGTGCATGTTAGGCTTGGGCATCTGGAATGATTCTCGCTGTGGCTACAAGACAGCCCAAGAACGGCAATGGAGTGGCGGTCTACCTGCACCTCACCACGTACCAGGGCTGGGGCTGGCACGCATTGGATTCCCCCATCACCGCCAGTTCTGCCTGGCTGATCCCATAGTAGGGGCCCCCCTTGAATGGAAACGTGTATGATGCCAGCAGCTAAACGGCGACGAACAACAGAACATGCGCGCACCTGCATGTTCCCCTGCCCGGTTTCTTAGCTGATTATCCAGTACGTGTACGGAATAAGCGCGCCCCTGTCTCCTTTATGCAAGAGTGCGCATCCATCTGCCTTGGCCACTGCAATGGAGTTTGTCGTAGCATGTACCCCGTACGTGGACATTCGGACGCGCAGGCATGCATCTCCAATGACGAGAAAAGTACCTCTTGGGGCAGTAGACACCGACGGTTTGATAGTACCTGTTAGGCAGGATTGCATATCATGCTCTCACCAGCAGCAGGTGAGCTGTACTCGGCGCCAGCAACCTCGCACTTGAGCCCCAGGTATCTATCGGGTAGCCATGGCGGCAAGCCCCTGTAGTGCGTGACGCCAGCACTTCGTACAGATACCTACCTGCATGGAAAAGTTGAGGCTTTACAGGGCATGCTGTATGTATGTACCCGCGTGCGTGAGTTGGGTGCTTCTAGAAGGCGATTTGTGAGATTTGATCTTTGTTTCCTTTGACCGCGAGTCAGCAGTAAAGCATTCTGATAGAGAGGAAGAAGAGAGTGCAGCATCGCCTTAATCTAGAGCCAGATACAGCTAGTGGGAGATGAGTCTGTGCCGGTATACCTACTTGTAGTCGGTATTGGTATGAAAGGACGCGAGCAGTTGTTGTAACTGCTGCCAGAGTGTGTTCAATAGGCGGTGTGCAGCCGCTAATACGGCGCAATATATCGAAATAACCAAGATGGAAGTTAGCTATGCTCCAGACGCGGCCAAGCACTACTGCTCTGTAACCTGGCAGTCCGTATTCAGCTCCTAAGTTCGGACATGGCGTCCGTGGTGGGTTGGTGTGGATCTCTAACAAGGCAGGGAATTGGCCCCTCGTGTAAGTATAATGAGCAGCCAGCTCCAGCCCCAATCCTCTGGAAGCGGGATCACGGAGACCAGGTGCTCGTTGCAACAAGAGGAGTGGCGCTTCCATCTCCTGTGGTTTTCGCCGCGGATGGGTCATGACGTGCGCCGGATCTTGATAACTCTCCAGATGTGCTAGGAGTAGTATCGTGAACAGCAGCACGGAGCGGCACTTATAAAAGAATCAAGTCTGAGGGCAGGGGCTAAATAAGGAACATATCTGTTTGTAGAGTACCATGTCGTCTTAGCAAACACGCTGGAAGAAGTGGGCACCTCACAAAGTGCAAGCTTAGCAGACGCTCCCAAGCCATATTTGGCATTTTTCGAGACCTGGCTCGTCGTCCCAGCGGCAGTGACCGATCCCTAGAATGCCCGATCCAGCTTACTTGCACAGGCGATAAGCATAGGGTAGCATTGGCGGCGACATTCCACGGGATGCCAGCAGCCCTCTGCGAGCAAGACGGACACACAAGCATCCCCGCCATCTGTCCATGGCATTTTCATCGATACCTACCTAGTACTGGCTCTGAGCGAGGGGAGTAGGCGCAGTGAGAGTTGGCGCGAGGGCCGGAGCGAGAGCGAGAGTGGGGGATGGCTATTGGTTCAAGCCAGACGACGGCCGGCAAATCGCCCCTGGCCAAACAAAAGGACTGCGGACATAAAAGGGCTGTTCCCGTGATGCATTCACGTAGCACGGCGCAAAAAAGGACAGCACATCGTGCCCAGTATCGCTGGAGAGCGCAGAGCGCAGCGCATCCAGCGACGCAGGTGTGTGCTGACCGACTGTCGTCAAAGACCCGATGGTGGGGTGGGCTGCTAGCTATACATGGTATACATGGTATACATGTAGGTGCTAAGCCAAGCAGGCCTGCTAGAATTAGAATGCCCAGGTACCTGTAAGCACAGAGTGGCCGATCATGATCGCGAGGGGGAATAGAAGAGAAAAAGAAAAGATACAAGAGGGGATCTGAAGTGTCTGGTGCGCATGATACGCTGTCACTCTGCATGAAGCCGAAAAAGAAAATATATAAAAATAAACCATCTCAATACAATACACCAAGCTGAAAAAAAAATTGGGAAAAAGAAAAAGAAAAGTTGACGGAGGGGCACCTGCTTGCACCTTCCTTCAATGCGACCCGAGCACATGTATACAAGGTACATGTGCTTCGTACAGTACAAAGATACGTACAATTTCAAGAACAGGCATGGCGCCGGGTGTGCCTGACTTCCTCCCTTGCTAATCCCGCGCGACTCAGGCGTGCTTATTAGCAGGTACATGAGTTTTCCTTTCTTTTCCAGTTCCTTTTGCGCACGGGGACCATCCGGGCCAGGGCGTTGCAGTGCCGCTTTAGGTGATGGCGCCACGGCCGGCAGCGTCTCTTTGTCTTGTCTGCTCTGCTGTGCTGCCGTGCCGTAGGTCCTTTGCTGCCTTTGTTTTCTCTCCAGCTCTCTTTCCTCTCCTTGCCTCGTTCCGACCTGTTCCCTTGCAATTCGGGGCCTTGCTGACCTGACCCGTGACCTGATCGGCCGGCCAAGTGCCGGAGCATGTCCCGCCAGCTTGCTGATGGGACGAGGATGAGCGAGTACAAGTACAAAGCATCGATGTAATGGAAGCCATCAAGTCAGCCTGCGGCCAAACAAACGATGATCCAACAGTCGTCGTATCAGGCGGGCGGGCTTAGCAGACACTCCCCTAATTCCAGGCAGTCAGCAGTATGAGGCAGTGGTGCCGGCACAGGTACCTGCGCTGTCACCCGCTGCGCATTATACCACATGTACTTGTAGCATTGCAGCACTAGCAGCAGGTTTCGTGTTGCAGCGAAATACTAACTAGCACGCGGCATCGAATCGAGTCGCTAGCTTCGCGCTGCTAAGCTGGTGGTGACTGTTGCGTGCTAGTGCTTGGAGCTATCGTGGCCAAGGCCAAGCGTGTGACTCCGGCAACCAGAGCCTTGAGCCGCGACAGCTGCGAGCCACGGCGGGCCAATGGCGGGGCGGGGCCAGCCAGCACCCGGCCAGCGCTGCCCGCCATCAGGTACCGGTACCTCACACAGGCCTGCACCGCGCCGCCAGATGCGTACCGCGAGGTACCGCCCTTGCGCCCCTCCCCCTACAGCTCCAGCGCCAGCACCACTGCCAGCACCAGTGTCAGTTGTTGGAGGGGCCGAGCTTGGGCCCCTCTTCCGCTGACGGGACCCCCGCTGGAGGCACTTGGTAGCGCCGGTGGCCAGCACAGCGCTGTGTCGCGTCTGAGAGGTGGGTGGGCTCGCCATGGCTGCTCGCTTGTACCGCCGCAGCGTGCGTGGCCGGCGAGGTACATGGTGCCGTGCGCCCGACGCCCTGGAGGTCGCTGTACAAGGCCCCGTCCGCTGCCCCGTCCAGCGCCTGTACTGCGCCGTACCTCAGCGCTGGGCGGGTGCGCATGATGAGACACACAGCGCTGCGCTGCCTCCCCTCTTCCGCCTCCCCCTCCATCGATCCCTCCGTCCCACCGTCGCCCAGCGGCCTCTGCCCTCTGTTTTTTTCCCTCTCGCTCGTTTCCCCCCTCCTTCCGCGCACCCACCCCTCCCAAAATTCTTACCCCCCAAAGTGGCTGCTGTCCGCCTCCCCCGAATTGAAATCTTTCCCCTCCCCCCCTCTCGCCCGTCTTTCCTTCATTTACTGCGGCTTCTCCCTCTCTAAACCCGTCTTCTCCCCTCTCCATCTGCCACCACAAATCCTCGTTTTGCGCCCACGCACCGCTTCACAGATTCCAACTTGCTGCCGCGAGGCCGTCTATCGAGCCTCAGTCCTGACCACCCCAACCTTTTCCACCACCATTCCATGACCAACATACCATATTTTCCAATGACCAGCATCAACATCGAGGCCACCGCAGTCACACTTTAAACCCCACGGGCGCGCGTGCGAGCGAGGAGCTAGGAGTCGAGAGCGAGAGCGAGAGAATTCGCAAACCACACCCAGAGTACGATATTCAACCATCGTAACGTCCGCACCAGCCGGCTGAGCCGCCAGCGTCGCGTCAGCGTCAGCGTCGTCAGACCCCCATCGCCATCACCATCAACATCAAACACCAACACACGCGACTCGGCCGTCAAGATGCCCGGCGCAAGCGTCGCAGTTCTCCCGCCCCCAGCGGCCTCGACCCCGTCCTCGCGGAAGGCGACTCTCGCACCAGAACGCAAATACAAGTGCCAGTTCTGCAACAGAGCCTTCAGCCGAAGCGAGCATCGAAGCCGTCACGAGCGATCCCGTGCGTAAAATCTCCTCCCTTGGGACACTACCCGAAAATTTTCATCCTCCCCCATTTGCCCGCCACGAACCATGCTGACTCTTTCATCTCATTTTAGACACAAAGGAGCGTCCTTTCAAATGCATGAAGTGCAGAAGCACCTTTGTGCGCCGTGATCTCCTTCTCAGGCATGATCGCACAGTCCACGCCAAGGATGGAGGCGTCCCCCTTCACAGCGACGGCAAGCGTCGTTCTGGACCCAAGACACGAGCCATCGGCGGGCCCGCAAAATCCTCAATCGCCTTGGATCCCTCCACGCTGGAGCAGATGGAAGCCAGTGGCGACGGCATTTTCGATGTTGAAGCTGCTGCCATGCTGGTTGCAGACCTGCACCACAAGGCCACTGCTGCCATGCGCGGAGATGAATCCTACGATGATGGCACATCCATGGCCTTTTCCCCCAGAAGCTCTGGTGCCATGGAGCCTGCCGTCACATACCCGTCCGGTGCCATCGCTCTCCCGCAAGTCCAGTGGGACAACTTCATGGCGGACCCCAAGCCGCATTCCATCACCTCCAGCGCCTCTGGTTCTTACGAGTCGTCACAGCCGTTTGCTAGCGGAAACAGACTTCAGCACCAGCTGCCGCCCTTTGGCAATCGCAACGTCAATGGTCTTGTGCCCGCTCTCCAGTCCATGATCAGCTCTCTGCCTGCCTCAGGCCCGGAGATGCCGGCTCCCCAGAGTCCTTCTGGAGTCGACTCGCTTCAGGCCGGATTCAGGGCTCCCCAGGTATCGGGTGACGATGAGCGAAACGCCATTCTGGACAACATCCGCAGCGCCGACCGAGAGCACGCCATTCCAGATAGCTTTCGTCTTCCCGGCCTGGGTTCTTTGAACCGCTACCTGTCCACCTACTTTGGGCTCTTCCACCACCATCTGCCTTTCCTGCACCCTGCCTCGTTCATCCCGTCCCAGGTGTCGCCTCCGCTGCTCTTGGCCGTCCTGAGTATCGGCGCTCTCTACGCCTTTGACCAGGACCAGGCCTACATGCTTCACATTGGCTCCAAGGTTCTCGTCAACCAGTTCCTGCAGAACAAGGAGAACTTCAGCTCCCGCAAGTGCCCCCTGTGGACCATGCAAAGCTCGCTCCTCAACATGATCTTTGCCAGCTGGAGTGGCGACCCCAAGGGCTTGGAGTGGGCTTGTTCCATCAAGAGTCTCCTCGCCAACATGGTGGCAGGAAACCGCTATGAGCTCAAGCTTCGCCAGGAGGCCAGAGGCACGGCCAAGCCTACCCGTGCTGAGTGGGTAGAGGATGAAGGCTGCCGTCGTACTTATTATGCAGTGTACATCTTCTTTGGCCTGCTCACCTTGACGTTCAACCACACCCCGGCAATTGGCTTCAATGAGTTTGAAGACCTACAGCTCCCTTCCACAGAGGCCATGTGGAACATGCAAGTCACCGACGATGCTGCGTGGGCGGAACAGCTCGAAAAGTCGCCTGCCGTCATCTTCATGGAAGCCCATGACAATCTCTTCCAGGGAGAAGCCACCAAGTATAGCGCCTTCTCTACCCGTGTCATGATCAATGCCCTGTTCCTGGAAGTGTGGTATCACAAACGTAGCCCCGAGGCCTTGCAAGATGTCGTGACTGAGTACAAACTTAGACTTGCGCTCGAGACATGGGAGAAGTCCCTGGACTTGTGCGAGCCGGAATCTGCCGCGGTGCCTCTTAGTGCTCCCCACAAGGGCCATCCCCTCATCTTCAATGCCCGCGCCATGTATCGTAACGCTCGTGCCCGCCTCGAGGTCGATCTCAAGACCGTGCAGGAGGCTCTGCGATACCATGAGCCCTATGAGGTTGCTGCCGCCATGTCTCACGCCCGAGACCGTGTCAAGCGTTCAAGCGAGATGATCAAGGTGATTGAAGAGTGTTACAACTGCCTCGAGACGGCGGTGGTTCAAGGCGTCCGCTGGGTGGCACGCACCTCATCGACCAACTGGAGCGTCGAGCACCCGCTGTGCGGCCTGGATCTCATCATCATCCTCACGCTGTGGCTGTACCGTCTGGAACACGACGAAGAGCCTGCAACGCAAGAGGAGGTTGCCATGTACTACAAGGTCCGACAGCTGTTTGTCAAGGACTTTGACGAGAACATCATTGCCAACCTGAGTTCCGTGGTTGCGCGCCTTTGGGGCTCCATGCTGGACGAAGTTGTTGTGTGGGGAATCACACGTCTCATGGGCGAATCTTGCAAACTGCATTCAGAAGCCCTGATCGGCTATGTGGGCGACGAAGCGTCCTCTAATGTATCGACTCCTTCGATGACCTCTCAGGGAGCGGACGAGGACAGCGTGTATTAATTACATCTGCGATGACGAAACGACTTTTTTTTCCTTCTTCAACAACAAATTTTCCTTCCTTTATACCTACCAAAGGGAGCGCTAAAACACGCGCCGGTTTTTTTTTTATTTCCTAACGCACAACTTGATTATTATGGCTCATCTCCTTATTTCCTATTCAATTCTACGCTGGTTCATCAATTTTGCTTTCAACTACGGCGCGTTGTGGTTTTTGGAACGGAGTAAGGCTTAATGCTGGGAAAGTACGATTTCCTTGGCTTTTATTTTTATTTTTTTTTTTTTTATTTTGGTCTCTATTTCTTTACGGTTTCTCATGTTATTTCCTTGGCGACTCCTGAGACAGAGCAGGTGATCGTGTGTCTTGTATGTGTTGTTGCTCTTTTCATTTAGCCTTTGGCTTGCTTGCTTGCTTTTGATTTGCATTTGCTCGTTTATTCTGCATGGGTTGATTGAAAGGATCACTGGGGAAATAATTCTTTTTTTATGGAGAGGCGGTGACGCAGGAAATCTCGGCGGTATAAAGGGATCGGACGTTTCGCATGATTTCGGGACCCGAAAAGGGATATTTTGGATCTTTGGATCTCGACAACAGCGCCAGCGCAAGCTAATGAACTGCGAGGGCTGGTTGATTGGCTGGTCCATGATGGTGATGCCGCCTTTTTCGCATTTTCCCTTTCTCTTCTTCCTTCTTCTTTTAATGGCCTTTTGCTGCCTTATTTTCCTTCTATCTTGGTAATTCTTTGTTTGCAGCGGCTGTTTTCTTTTCTTTTGACCTTTGTCTGCTCTTGAGTTTTTATAACTGTTTGCTGTCACTTGTCGTTGGCATTGCAAGTCTGATTTATCATTGGCTTTTCCAAATTCTCCAGATACCTTGTTCGATATACAGATTGCTCTTCTTCATTGGAACCTCTTTACTTATTCTCTTATTCTCTTCTCTCTCCTTCTTCTTCTTCTTCTATTTTCTTTCTCTATTCTCGAAAACTTGTGTGTTCGTGTGTGTCTTGTGTGCTATTTTCCTTGATCTATCATGTTTTTTTCTCCTCTCTGTTTGTCTTGGATATGCTATGAAGGGATGCAACTCACTTGCAAGCATGGGAGCCCATTAATAGGCTTTCTTGCGCGTGGAGATGTGAGAGCCTGTTCCGCTTCTGTGTGTATAGATATTCTAGTACTACAATTCGAATAATTTTGTGTCTCTGTCAAAGAATGGAACCCGCGTGAGCTTGCTTTGTGATGTACTGGTAAATGATGCTGCCACGTAAGCGCGTGAGTTATGCACGGCGGGTAGTGAGTGATGTCGGATAAAGACCTGCTGCCATGCATGTACGTTGAAAGAGTGTATTGTATACTAATTGCGTCGAGGTTACACTAAAATGCCGTGTGGTCTTGAAGCAGCTCAATGGGACTGGCTGAAAACGATTGAATGATGGTTTCACAGGAGCGGGCCATGCATATGGCTTTTCTTCTTTCTGCAGGGAGAATCAGTAGTGGAATTAGGTATGTAGTACTACTACAAGACAAGTAATATATAGCCATGAAGGCGTTTGTGTGCCCATGTTACACCCCCCCCCCCCCCCGGTAGTAGCCTTGGATGCCCTCATTTGGTAGGTCGCATCCGGTGAGGAGCATGGGCTGCGCAGAAGGGAGGGTGGGATTTGGAGTCGTGATACCGAACGCTCTTTGCATGCTCTCGTATTTGGAGAAGGCATTTAGGCTGGGGTGGGAGTTGATGCTGCTGCTGGGATGAAAGCGCTGCTGTTATGTTATCGTTGTGTTGCTGCGCTCTCTTGTTTGTTCCTTTGGTGTTTATATGCACAAGTTGTGTTATCAATGAGTAAGTAGTATTATCAATATAGATAAGTGGTGGTAGTAGTATAGTGCCTAGTAAATGTGGCTTGTATCCCTCCATTATTTGAGCTACTTCAGCCTTTTGTATCAGAATCGAGCTGTGCCTTTTCTGTAGGTTGAATCGTATAATCAACTTGCTTCATCCGTGCATGACAGCATCAGCTATCCAGGCGGTGGTTTTATGAAGACGCAGTGTTGGGCAAGCCGGTTTTGAGATGATGTAGCTGAAAAGGATGTATATGAGATGTAGTAAAGGAATAGTGATTCCCAGTGAATAATATTCCGGGGAGCACTTACTTGAGGAGTCTGTCTGAATGCTTGAATAAGTCAAAACTATGTAAACTTGCACTTATACCCTGGCTGCTAAGAGGAAGTCGACGATATTAGGCTGGAGCTGGACTGAGTGTAGGCATCATAGCAGCCGCAGCATTTGCCGGCAGCAAGAATGTAACGGTTGACGTCCTTGGTATTCGTCACTGGCACAATTTTTTTCAACGGTATATACCCTACCATGCGATGTGGCAGTCTTGTAGATATGAGAGCAAGAGTGGAATTGGCGTCGCGCCAAAGGGAGAGGTGTGTCCATTGTTCTCTTATATTGCATCTTGTGTATTTGGTCCATGAAGAAGAGGAAAGTCTTTTTTTTGAGGTGCAGAGACTGCTTTGTGGGCTTTGCTGACCGGCCGTGGCAGCTTCGTCTATAACGATGTGCTATTAGTGCAGTAGTGGCTACATGTTACTACATACATACAAATGGATGCATATTTGATGGGTTTCAATGACACAATGCAGGTACAATGCTTGTCACCACTTTGCCGGGCAAGGATTGCAGCTGACGGGGGTGCCAAGGGTGTATATCCTTGGAGACTGCCCAAATCCAGTCTCCGAGGGAAAGATTTTGATAGAATGATTGGCATAAGGGCCATTGAGGAAATCCTTTCGGGTCAAAAGGTTCATGGCGATGATTTTGTGTTGGGTGCAGCGGAATATCGAGAGTTGAGACTTACAGATAGGGAGGACCCCTGTGTACAGAGTCTAGTCTAGTCTAATCAATTTATACATGAATTCATCTACATGCTTTTGGCTGGTATGCTCAAGCTCAGTCACCTGTTGTGTGAATAATATCGTGTCGACGAGAGTGTCGTTCATGGTGCATTAGGACATGATGATTGATATTCAAGCTTGAGTATGGGGTCGTTGATGGAGTGGACATGCATTTGACTGTGTTAAGGGCTTTGGCCTAAGTATTGGACGTTGTATGGCCTTGTTGGATCTGTAGTTGGAATGGTAGTACCTATAGTAGTCCACTACTATAGCCAAGATCTGAGTACATGCACCTGTATAGAGCTGCGCTGGGCTTTGTCTGGTTTGAGTGTTGCAGAATTGAATGCGATGGCTGGCAGTGTCATAATAGCATCTCTATTTCGACTATACGACTTTTTTATTTTTTATTTATATATATATATATATATATATATATATAAATTATACCAGGTACCTTATCACTCTGTTGCCCTATTAGTAAAGAATATTTGCTCTAATGCTGTCGAATAAATCCATAATGAATCATGCACCCATAACTTGGTATTGAATCAACTTGGCCATTCTCCACTGAGTTTGCATGTTACATTGTTGGCTCAGACAAGAATATATGAACAGACCACTTCAGCCGTGATACGCATCGTCTGGACTGTAACCGTGTCTGGACTATAGTGATCACAACTTATCCAGGAGCACCCCGCTATATTTCTAGTCTAGGTATCTTGCATACATGTACTCAGACTCACACAGCTTACAGAGCAAAGGATACATCTGCGGGAGCTTTCTACTAGTTTAAGGTCCCCAAGGTAAGGCATCCAAGTACATACTACTAATGTCCTAACGTTTCCTATTTAGAAATTTCCTACTGCGGGTTAAACCACCTACTACGAGAACTATTGCTTGCCAGTGCACTTGATATACGGACAGGTTAGTAGGTAGACAGCGTATAAGCAGCAGAATGACCAGATACGGGCTAGAGGGTAATACTACTGCAAAACGGTGGCTGTGCAGCAGCTGAAAGGTGCGCTGTTTGTTTGGGCCCAGTCTACTATATGCCACTACTATTCATCGCCACAATGTCGTGTCCAGCCGTGGGATGCGACAAGACGAGCTACGTATAGGTAGACGGGGAAGCCATGGATGAATGCGGAAGGTCGGGGCTTTTTGCGGGAGTTGAAGTGCCGCTGAGCCAGTCTGGCACGAGACAGAGAGCGATCGGCATCCAATAACAGCTGCTTTATACATAGTGCCAAAGCCCACAAGTAAGCGTGCCAGGGTTTGGGGGTTGAGAACGAGAAGCAGAAGAAGAAGGAGGGGGGAGAGAAGATGGGATGCTAAGAAGGAAGTGGTAAGAGTGGGATGGGACTTTGGCGTTGGAGAGGCCCTAATGTGTGTGTTTCTCTCTTGTACAGCTTCTACACTACAATATAAGAGAATGATGGTGATGATGGCCAAAGACAATGCAAGGGAGAGAATATGAGATGAACCATCCAGCCATCCAACCATCCATCCAACCAACCAACCAACCAGACTTGGGGTAGGACCGTGCGTAACAGGAACAGACGCCGTCCTGTTGGTGCCCTTTGGACGCAGCGCAGAGACAAAGAAAGGCAAAGAGCGTTGCACTCGCGCCCATTGACTTTTTGCAGCCAAACGTGTCTCGTGCCTGACTTCGTATCTGCATCTGCGTCTTGCATTAGCGGCCGCTTTCTCTTGCTATACATGAAGGTTTTTTTTTTTGTTGGCTGCCCATCTCACGCACCACCGCTGTAGCTTGATTTTTTTTTTTGGACTTTTCTATTTATTTATTTTGGGTGTCCTCGTTTTCATTGACTTCACTCTTCTTCTTGCTCTTCTCGCTTCTCTTCTTCTTCTTCGTCCATCACTGACCGTAACCTCTTTGCTGCCTTGCCTTGCCTTGCTCTGCATTGCTTTGCCTTGCCTTGCTCTGCCTTGCTCTGCTCTGCTCTGCGTTGCTTACCATCACCTTGCTTTGCTTTGCTCCAAGGAAAAAACACCCGCAGCCATGGCTCCCCCTCGCGGCTTGGGCCAGCTCATCGCCATATTGCTGCTGGCGCTGGCGCCGCATCTGGTGGCCGCAGACTGTGAATGCGGATTCGTCACGCACACTTCAGCAGCGCAGAAACAGGCCAGAGACTCATCCGGCACCAGCCAGTTGTTCTTCACAAACATGCTGGAGAGCAAGTTTTTCGAGCTCAAGAACATTTCGCTGGACGGCACCTGGCGGCGGCAGCAGTACAACGTCTCGGCTCGGGCCGGGCGAGGCGAGTACGGCAAGGCGTTTGCCGTGAAAAATGTTTATAGCCTTCCCGGGAGCGGTGATGGCGATTCTACAGCCAGCACTGGATCGAGTTCGAATCCCGGGAACGATGGCGTTGCGCTGGTTGTTGGCAGCACCCTGACAAACGACGCCGTCCCGGTGGCAGAGCTGGACTCGGCTCGGTCTGACATGGTCTTTGGCTCGTACCGCGCTGGCATGAAGCTGACTCCGGTGAATGGCACTTGCGCGGCTTTCTTCTGGGTATGTTTGTGCAGTGTTATCCTAAACCTGATCCCGATCCCGATCCCGATCCCACTCCCGATCCCTATTCTTTGGCATGTGACTATGACATACATTTACTCACACCCAGCCAGTACTTCAATGACACCCAGGAGATTGATATGGAGTTTCTATCTCGAGAGTTTGACCCAAAGAAGAAAATCTACCCCGTCAACCTCGTGATACAGTCGGAAGCATCACTGCAGGCGGGCTATGACGCGTCCAAGACAGGGACCTTCAAGGTGGTGAACCTTACCTTTGATCCCACTGCCGGATTCCACGAGTATCGCTTCGACTACTTGCAAGACCGAGTGCTCTTCTACGCCGACAGCCAGCTGCTCGCCGAGATGAGCGGAAGCTCGGTGCCCACTAGTCCTGGCCACCTCATTCTGCAGCACTGGAGCAACGGCAACCCCTTGTGGTCTGGAGGCCCTCCCGAGGAAGACGCCATCATGACTGTCAGCTACGTCAAGGCCTATTTCAACTCATCTGATTCGGATGTCCAGTCGAGCTGGAATAGCAGCTGCCAAAAGGCGCTCTCAAAGGGCAGCAACGAGACGGTGTGTGTGGTTCCTGATGTAACGGCAGCAAACGCAAGCACGGGAGGCACCTTTTTCAACACCAGCGATCCAAATGATGATAAGAACGGCGCAAATCGCCTGGGCAGCACGTGGGCGGCGACGACGAGTGCGCTGTTGCTGGTGCTGGTATTCACCTGCCTTTAAAGGGGTTGGGGGGGAAGTGAGTGTGAAAGCGTGTTTACGTTTTTGTTTTTGTTTTTATGACGTACCGTGTAATGCTATAATGAGTCCATGACATGTTTGTTTTCTTGGAGTTGAGGGTGGAGAGACGACGTTGCTTGTATTTGGCACCTGAGTGGGAGAGGGAGCATGTGTACATGTACATAGAGCCAGTTGAGAATCACGACTGATGCTGGTGACTGCGGATTCTATACTAAATGAGGATGCTCTTGCTCTTGCCCGTTTGCACGGTGATTGGTGAAGATGACGGTGATGTTGATTCTGGCCATGGCAACTTCATTTTGCCATTGATTAGGTAAAATATCGATGGCATGTAGACATCAGACGTCGTCAAGTGAGTCTTGGTTGGAGCTGGGCGGCGCATCATCTGATGCACGATGCGGTCATTCGCCCCGCCAGACACCGAGCAGCTGGATCTGATGGGGCTTCGGGATGCAGGCCGTGTCTGCTTTGGGGAGGTGCCGAGATGGATGATTAGTGCATGTAATATAAATGATATAAATGATGGGATGTGAGTGGGCATAAACATGTTGGTGTTGGTGCTGTTTAATTGGCTGTGACACTTGCTCAACAGCTGAAGCAGAGAGCGTGTCTGTCTCAAGGCTGGAATGCAACCGCACCAATGCTGCAATCCGTATGGCTGCGGTCCCGTGTAGGACATCAGCCAAAGCCTGGATGCAAGACAAAATGACTGCATGTTCTGGAAAATCCCATCATGGGAAGATACAAGGCGAATGAAGGATTGGCTGGCACGGGTTTTCTCAGCTCGCAGCTTGTAGATGGACGTAATGATATGATCATCGCGGATCATCATGGTGGTGGGCAGTGCAGGATGGAGAGGGCAGATATAAAGGACCGGCGTTGCTCATGCTTGTTTTTTTTTTTTCCGATGGAGAAGACTATTATATATAGTATTATAATTATTATTCGCTTGAATATATTGGATTTTGAACAAGCACATATTTTGGCGACCTTTCGATTCACCTGTACCCACCTACTTATCGACTTATTCTTGCTTATATGCACCCTTGAATGCCGTCTTTGAGCACTGCGCCGAACCATCATCAGCCGCCACCATGACCCCCAGCACGCTCAGCATCGTGGTCCAGAACAAGACGTCGGCGTCGCAGCTCTACGTCTTCGTCACCGGCCAGGCCGCGCAGGGCGTCTTCTTCCTGCGCGCCGACGGCGTCACGCCCTACTACCCGGCCTCGCCGTCGTCGACGCTGCAGCCGCTGTCGCAGGACTGCGCCGTGGCGGTGGGCGGGCCGGGCCAGAGCCGCACATTGACGGTGCCGCGGCTGGCCGGCGCGCGCATCTGGTTCAGCCAGGCGAAGCCGCTGACGTTTCTGCTCAACCCGGGCCCGGCCGTCGTCGAGCCGTCGTCGACCAACGTGGCGGACCCCAACTACAACATCCAGTGGGCGTTTTGCGAGTTTACGCTCAACACGGCCGAGCTGTACGTCAACGTGTCGTACGTCGACTTCTTCAGCATCCCCGTGTCGCTCAGGCTGGAGAACGGGGCCGGCGTGGTGACGAGCGTGCCCGGCATGCCGGCCGGGGCGCTGGACTCGATCTGCTCGCAGCTCAAGGCGCAGGCGGCCAAGGACGGCGCCGGATGGGACAAGCTGGTGGTGCAGCAGAGCGGCGGCGGCGGCGGCGGCGGCAACCTGCGCGCGCTGAGCCCCAACTCGGGCAGCGTCATGTTTCCGGGCCTGTTCAGCGGCTACTACCAGCCGTATGTGGATGCCGTGTGGAAGAAGTACCAGGCGGCGGACCTGACGGTCAACACGCAGTTCTCCAACTGGGGCAACGTCGCCGGGCGCGTCGACTCGTCGGGCCAGAAGCTCGTCTTCCCCGCGGGCTACGGCTCGTTTGCGAAGCCCGCGGCGACGGACATCTTCTCGTGCGACTCGGGCCCCTTTGCGGGCGGCGCGGGCGTGACGGCGCAGCAGCTCAACGTCGGGGCGAGGCTGGCGGCGGCGCTGAACCGGTCGACGCTGCTCAACGGCGGGCAGCAGCCGGAGGGCGAGGACGTGAGCCAGTATTACCAGGACGCGGTGACGAACCACTATTCGCGCATCTGCCACGCGGTGAGCGTGGGCGGGAGGGGGTATGCGTTTCCGTATGACGATGTTGGGAAGACGGGGGGAGTGGACCAGAGCGGGTTTTTGAATGATGGGGATCCGAAGGTGTTGACGATTGGGGTTGGGGCGCCGCTTTGATTGATTGATTGATTGATTGATTGATTGATTGATTGATTGATTGATTGATTGATTGATTGATTGATTGATTTGTTATCTTGTAGTATTACGTTTATGTGTTTTGACTTGATGTTGTTGAGGATGATGAGTGTAGGTATATATGAGGATGATGTTGTGTGTGTATATATGTGGTTTGGTTGCTGTATATAAATTTGACATGTACATGTATATATCTCTTGCTTGTTATATATATATATATATATTTGATTTGCTTATTATATAATCTGTATCAAGTTCATTTGTATTATTTATATCTATGGAGTAGACAAAGAGAGTAGAACTGTGTAGAGTAGAGTCATTGTGAGATTGCAGCTCTCTCGTTGTCAGATTCTGAAAAGAGCCAAATACCTAGTAGGTACTTGACATCCATCTTGTCTGAATTATTTGTCCTTGTTCACATGTGTAGTGGCTTTATCATGTACTGGGTATAATATACTGGGCATAATACTTGACGTAGCCAAGGTACATCATGCTGGTTAAACGACTCCAACTACGCCACCGTCTGCCCAATAGTAGTAATAGCTTTGCTAATATGGAAAGATGCAGAGTACAAGACCAGCATCATATCATGTTGCTTGGGTAAGACAAACCTTGCCAATCCCATGCATATGCATCTCGCCAATTAGCCGGCCCCGAAATCCATCCCGCGTCACTGCAGCCAACCCTGCTTATCAGTGCCTGGCTTTAGGCGTGTACACACATAGAGTCTGCCCTGTGGAACAATGCAAGAATCCCAAAAGAAAACAAAAGCCCGGCCTTGGTGCCCAAATGTCGCACCTGCACAACATGCTGAATCACATACTACTACTACTACTACTACTACTACTACTACTACTGTATTACATGCCCATCTGCAACCGGCCGGCTCCGACTTCACCCATATAGATGGGGGTCCACCAGCCTAAACAAGCGCCGGGGAACTCTTCTCGTCCCCTCTTGTTTACGCCGCTAGCACGGGCCTCGTCTGCGCCTGTTTCCCCTGGCTTGCGATTAAAGGAGATGACAAGGAGCGGAGATGGGCCAACTCGGCCGGGACTGACTGACTGATTGGGCGGTTGCTGGTGATTTGGAGTCGGCAGTTTTATACTGCGCCAGAACCTCCTCGGCCCAGCTTCACATGTAACGCGTACCAGATGCCGTGCTTGAATGCATTACAAATACCGCCGATCCTTCACAGCGAATCATGCATGCTGTATTACAGGTGCATTTTGCTAGCCCAGCACTGGACTTGTCTTCGTATATCGGAGGCCGCGCGCCGTTGCGCCTGATGCTACGCTGGCTCTCTCTCCGGGCAGCAGTCATAACTGTCATGCATGCACACGACTCCGTAATATAGATTGCTTATTATATTGCCGCCCACCTTTTTTTCTGCCTCACCGTCTCATTCCACGCTCCTATCAAGGAGCACAGCAGCATCTTGCAATGGATGGGTGCTTTCGTAATCCCGTCAATCCCATGTAGCGGTACCTGACGGCTGCTAAGACGGTACCTGCGCCCTGCCCCGTGGCGGCTGCAGCGCGCCAGTACCGGCCTAAACGGTCTCGAGCGTGCCTGACTTGGGCGCCCCACCGCATCTCTTCTGCGGCTCAAAGCTGCAAATTAGAAACGCTCGCAGGCCCCCAGTCCATCTCGAGCCAAACCCATCCCCGACATCCATCCATTCTGCCCCCCCCACTCTGCGGAAAAGCCCAGCAGCCGTCACTAAATATTGACTGCTATCCAACTGCCACGGGCGAGGCTAAACGACTACCTACCTACCTTGGACAATCGCCCATCGTGGAACCAAGCCGGCGGCCAGCACTGCAGCAGACAGACCGACAGACAGACAGACAGACAGACCACGGCACCTCCAGCGCTTGCATGTGCAGCAGGCTGTGCGACTTGGGCGCCTCCATCTAGTCCCAGCCAATTGCCCATTCCCGCAACCCCCACCTTGTGTGTCCATCTCAACGATTTCACATCGCTCGTGCATGAACAACGCAGGAAGAGGGGGGAGGGGAGAGGACGAGGGGCCTTAAAGTTTGGGCGTCCCGGCTCTGATCCCGATCCTGGTCCTGGTCTTGGTCCTGGTCTTTGCTCTGATCCCGGCACGAGGCAGCCTCGATTCATTATAGAGCGAGCGAGACGCTTGGACAGGGCTGGACAGCACCTACAGCGTCCTATCGTCTGGAGCTTCTTCTTCTCCTTCTCCTTCTTCTTCTTATTCTCCTCCTCCTCCTCCTCCTTCTTTTCTTTCATCGTGACTCCAACGCTGCTGGTGGCGTATTCGACCCGTAGTAGCGCTCCCCGACGACTGTCTCCAGAGAAGCGCGCAGCCGACGGACTAAGAAAGCCACTGCCGCCGACATGGTCTACTGCGGCAAGCCCTCCAAGGGCTGCTCTCACTGCAGAGAGCGCAAGATCCGAGTAGGTTTGCTTTGCACTGTCTGAGCCTCCATCTATCCTCTTTGTCTTCTATCGAGCTTCACCTTCACGTGGAAACAAGAAAAAGGGTCACTGTGGCTGTTGCTTACTTACGTCTCCTCTCTTTCCCTCCCGCCTGTAGTGCGATCAGAAAGAACAGGGATGCGGCCAGTGCATCAAGCGCCGCATAGAATGTCCGGGCTACCGTAACATGGTAGATCTCATGTTCCGCGACGAAAGCAACGATGTCATCAAAAAGGCCACCTCGGCCAAGCCGCGCATCAAGAAACTGAAACATGGCGTACGGGCCGCTCCGAAGCTAAACACGGCGCCTCAAATCGCGCCACCACGCCCGCCGTCGCCATCATCGGGAGCTCTAGTCATCCGCAACAGTCCTCGGCCGTCGTCAAAGGCCCTGGGTTCCCTAAAGCGTCGCCCCAAGAACTCGCCTCTTCTGTCCGTCCTGCTGGCTGGCCCGTATGACGACCAAGATCGCTCTGACGAGGATGCCTGGGTGACCCATACCTATCCGTACGAATATGAACGCATTGTTCGGCGCGGCCGTAGCGACGATGACTATGACGACGAAGATGACGACGACGACGACAACGACAACGACGACTACTTTGATTTCGACTTGGACGCTGCTGGCGGCGACACCCTGGTCCATATTCCCTATGCGCCATCCATCTCCCTCCAAGAGCGTGGCACCGCCTTCTTCTTCTCTCGTTATGTTGCCACAGACCTTGGCTGCTATCAGAACTACGACTTCATCTACGATATCTGGAAGCCCCCTACCATGAGCCGGCCTCGCAGGTTCGAAGTGCCCCCTCAGGCTCCTCCTCTCAAGAAAGCAGATGCCCTCATCTCTGCCGGTATGACGGCCGTTGGCTTGGTCGGTCTCTCCAAAATCACTGGTGATAGGGAGACAATGCTGCGCGCCCAGCAGAGCTACGGTGCCGCTCTCCAGCTGGCCAACGCCGCCCTCCGAGACCCGAGGGAGGCTGTTGAGGACAGCACCATGCTCGGCGTTCTCATCCTCGGCACATATGAATTCATATCTGGACGCACCCCACAAACGCTCCACGCCTGGCAGGAACACATCAATGGTGCCGCTACGCTCGCCACCCTGAGAGGCCAAGACCAGTTTCACACAAAGGCCGGCGTCAGAATGTTCACCATGCTATGCCACTCTGTGCTCATCAGCTGCATCCAGAGCGGCCTGCCCATGCCAAAGGCCATTGTGGACTTGCGGAACGAATTGCGAAATGTGGCGGACAGCAAGCTACCCGCGTGGCGTGTTATTGATCCCCTGTACAAGGCCCTTCAGATCCGACACGACATTAAGCATAGGCGCATCACCGGCATGGATGACATCATCGGCAGTCTCGTAGAAATCGAAGACGAGTTTGAAATGCTCATTCGGGGACTGCCACCATCTTGGCGTTACCAGGAAGTCAGCCTCACCAAGGCCAACCCAGCCATCATGGGCCGTACGTGTCACGTCTATCCAGGCCTCACACAAGCCACTTCATGGAACGCAGTACGGACCATGAGGATACTTGTCCAGGAGACGATATTGGAGCAGTTGTGCTACAGTGCTGAGGATCCGACGACTCTTCCGATGCGCCATCAGTTGCATCTGGTCAAGGCAATGAAAATGCTGCGCAAGCTCGGTGAGGCTGTCGTCGGTAGTGTCCCTCAGCACTTTGGCCTCGTCAGCTCCCGTGACATCAAGTATAACAAGAATAAAGGGGCGACTCTGCCTACCGTTACCGCCCAGAATCAGTCTTCTACCATTGTCTCAGCAGCTCTTGTGCCGTCGGCTCCCGGAAGAGATGAAAGCAAATCTACCGTCCCTGCCTGGCAGCGCGAGAGTGTAACGAGGCGGCCGACGTTGCTGGATCCAACGCAATCAGAACTGGGCAACGGCCGAAGTGACTCGGAGAGGTTTTTGACCCTGGCCACGGCTAGTAACACCATCATCTGGCCACTGTACACACTTGGCCTGTCATCGTCTTGCACCCACGAGACGAGCGCCTACATCGTCGATAGACTCATGTCAATCTATCGCGAGACCGGCTTGGAACAGGCCCGAGTTGTCGCGGGCATGATGCAAAACAAACAGGAGTCTTTGACTTGGGCTAGCATCCCAACAACTCGTCTACCGTCTTTGCCTGATGATGCATTGCCTCTCGTTGTATAGACATGTTTGTTTCTGGACCTTACGCGCTTTTCTCTTGATGTGCCACTTGACTTTTACTTGCACATATTTGGACCCCCCCTTTTTTTGGTAAATCTTTTCTCTTTTCTAAAAGTCAAAGAGGTATGGTGAAATATGGACCTTCATCTTGCCCTCTCTCTTCTCTCGTATTTCTCTTTCTCTTTTCTCTTTTTTAATTTTCTTCTTATTTCCGTATTCTCTTTTGTTCTCTTTTTTAGCGATGGATATAGTAGGCTTCTCTTTTTACTAATGTCACGATTCTACATCACATCTCATGCCGGCAGGTTAATACTTGGATACTAGTTCTAGATTGTATTACATTATATTCATTACCACTTATATACCAGATAGATTGAAATGCCGCTGTCGCTGTCGCTATTTCACTGACGAATTGATTGACCCTACCAGCTGTCGAAATTTCCAAATCCACCACCCGACTTCATCTTTTTCCGCGGCTGTGTCTCCCACGTGTCCACATTATCTGTGTCCTCATCTCGTCCTCTTGTACGGCTATTTGACGCCTGTCCCATTGCCTCCTTATCCAGATACTTGCCTATGCTCTGCTTCGCATCAGGCTTGTCAAACGTGCCATCGCCCCTCAGCCGCTTGCCCGTCCACGTCGTCTTGTCGTCCTCGGTGCCGCCCTGTCGTTGAATCTCCTCCTGCTGGCGGTCGAGACGCTCCTTTTCGTTCTTCTGCGCCTGGAACTCCTCAAAGGGGTCGACGAAGACGACAATGTCCTTGATGACGATTTTGTTGAGCGGCCGGTTGGAGCCGTCGGTGGGGACGTCTTCCATCTTGGCGAGGACGTCGAGGCCGGACTCGATGCGGCCAAAGATTGTGTGCTTGCGGTCGAGGTGGGGGGTGGGTTTGTAGGTGATGAAGAATTGGGACGAGTTTGTGTTTTTGCCTTTGTTGGCCATGGAGACTTTTTTGATTGAATTTTGTTAGTTTTCATGGGTTTATTGTAAGGAGGAAGAGAGAGATATGCAAATTTACCTATGCCGCGCGCATTGTGTGTCAATGGGCCGTCGAATTCGTCGTTGAAATTCTTGCCCCATATGCTGGTGCCTCCTTTTCCTGTTCCTGTGGGGTCGCCGCCTTGGATCATGAAGTTTGGGATGTTGCGGTGGAATGCGACGCCCCTGTAGTAGCCCGTCTGCGCGAGCCTGATGAAGTTCCATACCGCCTTGGGTGCCGTCTCGGTCTGGAGCTCGATGGTGAGGTTGCCCAGGTTGGTCTCTATCCTGGCGTAACCCTTAGCTTTGACACGCTTCGGCTTGAGCATAAACTCCTCGTCGGTGAGGAGCGCTCTCTCGCCGCTCGTCTCGGGGGTCAAGCCAGTGCTGGTGAAGCTGGCTGCGGCCTTGCCGGTGGTGTATGCCGCCGCGTTGGCTGTAAGCTTCTTGTCTTGTATCGCGGGTTGTCGTGCGGCGGCGGAAGAAGCGGTGTTTTTCGCCTTTTCTAGCGCCCCTGAGCTCTTGTTGATGTCGCCGCCTGCGTCCCTCGCCTTGCGCGCCTTTTCTACGGCGGCTTTCGCCTTGAGCACCTTGTCTCCCATGCTGCCCAGCGCGCCGGCGTTGATGTTTCCGGCCTGGCGTTCTTCTTGCTGCTCCTTTGTCAATTGCGCCTGCTCGCCGTCTTGCAGGTACTTGAACTGGTCTAGGTTTCGGCTCGCCATGTTCTGAGGGTCTTGCAGGGTGATGATGTCGGCGCGCGTAAAGGGCTGGTCGTCGAGCAGGTCCTGCCACATCTTGGCCTTGATGTTCATGCGCTCGACGGTATCCCACGCGAAGACATTGGCGTAGCTGCCGTGCCGGATCGCGACAATGTGCGTGTTGTCGGTGAAGACCTTGTAGGTGACGGGGTCGACGAGATCGCCTTTACCGTCGCTCAGGCCGGCGCCCAGCGAGTCGGCCTCTGCATTGCGCGCGAAGACGAGGCGGATGAGGTCCTTCTTTTGCAGGGGCTGGGAGTTGACCGGGTTCTGGTTCGGGTGCTTCTCGAGCCAGGCGGAGATGACCTCGACGTCGAAGATTGTGCCGTCGGCGGTGCAGACCGGGTTCTTGAACGGCTGGAGGGAGGCGGCGCAGAAGTTGAAGGGGAGGCGGCGGAAGGGGATCTGGGAGGTGTTGGAGCGGGAGGCGTTGGCGCCGACATTGGCGGAGAAGGCGTCTGCGGAGGACCATTCGGAGTGGGTGATCTGGGAGGGGGGGAGAAGAGATGGGAGTCAGTATTCGTCATGGACTGGGCTTTGGTGTTGAGATGGAATATGGAAGTGGTGCTCACATAGAGTTTATCGGTACCTTTGCCCATGGTTACCGATTGATATAAAGACACGTATGCTATACACAGGGGAGTAAAACAAAGAAATAGAACGACTATGCAGCTTGTGTATATGCAATTGGTGGTTGATAAAGTATGTTAAGAGATTGTGATATAGCATGCATGTGAATGACGATAGGCTAGCTCTACTCTAGATCTGGGAACAATTCATTCCTTATCGTTATCGGTGTCTGTCTCACGCTAGGCTACGTACTTTCTTCCAGGTACCTTGCCGAGTCTGCGCCAATAGTGCGGTACATTGTCGGTACCGCAATTCCGAGCCACCCCCAGCCAGAAACAGAGCCACCTCAGCGGCGCTGCGTAATTCCCTCTTACGTACCTCCCGGCAAGCTCGCATCTCCAGGTACACCGTGCGCGCGCCAATCCCGAGAAGCTCAAACTGGCCCTTCCTGGACTCGGCTCAGTCTGTGCCACCTTGTAATAACTTGGCAACGCAATCAAGGAGAACGGCTCTGGTCTTGTCTTGACTTGTCTTTGCACAACACGCAATTGTGCTCTCGTCTGTGGACAGCCCGCCGAGCCACATTGGCAACATACGGCATATTTTCCGACTGCCGAATACTTCCTGGTCCTGTGGCCGTGCGGGAAACGGTCATTTCAGAGCTGCTGCATTTACCTGTTGCTTGGCTGCCGCGCAATTCGCAATCGCTGAATAAACCAAAACCGCCAAGGCTTCCCACGATCCCGTTTCTCGTCCGGACGAGCCGCTCTGCTTCTTCCACAGCAGCTGCCAGCCTCTGCTATCACTCAATCGCCGCATCGTCTGCGCTGCCGCCATCATGAGGCCTCTTCTCGGGCTTCTCGCCCTGGGCATGTCCCTCTGGACCGCCCAGGCGCTGGAGGTTCCAATGGTAATGAACAATTGCGCGCCACGCCTTGGGAAGTGCATTGGCTAACGGTGTCCTTTCTCCCCAGAACGAAAAAGAAGGCTCTCGCCAGTACTGCACCGGTATGCCTCCATAAAGCAAGATCGCTGTCCTCGCATGGCAGGCACAAGGAGTTGACGGGTTTGAACAGGAATGTACAGTCGCAAGTCTTGGGGTGGTCCGGTCGATCCCTTCATCCTCGTCAAGTTTCTCAACAATACTGCCCCTCAGGGGGACGATCCCGTCGCCAGCATGGTCATATTCGAGTGGAGAGATGGCAATTTGGTGGGAATCCCGGATCCAGATCTCCAAGCCCAGGTGAGCCAACCCACGACGATATCCATGCATGCACACAGCTGTATCATTTACTGACAGCGCTTTCTAGCGACTTGCGCTCTGCGACGACGGTGCCATCAAGAACGGATACTGCAACTCAACCGATAAGGGGCAATTTGTTCTGGCAAAGAATGCGACCGACTTATCCAACCAGGTGATCTTGACCAAGGCTGTCCACCTAAACAACCCGGTTCCCATCAACTACCCCATCAAAAAGACTGGATACTACTGTGTCCTCACCGAAGGATTCAACATTGATAAATACAATGCCGTGGTCGAATTCCGGAACGCCTATGGAGAGCTGCCAGCAACCCAGATCCCGAAGCTCCCCTTTTACGGCGGAATGTCCATTTTATATGCCTTGGTAGCTGTCTTTTGGGGCTTCCTTTACTTCCAACACCGACACGACATTCGTGAGTGCTCATAAGCTGCCTTGGGCTTTTTAAATTTGTCTTCACCGTTACTGACGTCATCTTATTGCAGTTGCTGTGCAAAATTACATCACGGCCATTCTCATCTTTTTGACAATTGAAATGATTCTGACATGGGGATTCTATGGTAAGGAGCCATAGTAACATATATCACTACGTGTAATGCTAACTGCTGCATCTAGATTTCCAGAATCATAATGGGACTGCCGGTGTGGGCAGTAAAGTCTATCTCATTGTTATTGCAGTCCTGAACGCCGCTCGAAATTCATTTTCATTCTTCCTGCTTCTCATTGTCTGCATGGGATACGGTGTTGTCAAGCCTACTCTTGGGCGCACCATGATCTACATCAGGTGGCTTGCTGCTGCGCATTTCATTTTCGGCATTGTGTACGCAGTCACGAGCTTGCTGGTATCACCAGAAAGTGCTGGTAAGTTGGAATTGTCTTTCTTGTCATAAATTACTTCTTGGAATACTAATTGTCTGATAGGGCCTTTTGTTCTCCTCATTGTTCTCCCACTGGCTGGCACTTTGACGGCTTTCTACGTTTGGACACTTAACGCGTTGAACTTGACCCTCAAAGACCTACGAGAGAGAAAGCAGCATGTCAAAGAAACAATGTACAAGAAACTGTGGTGGGCTATTCTCATTAGCGTCTTGGTCATTTTTGGCTTTTTCTTCTTCAACAGCTTCACCTTTGCGTCGGCTAGCGACCCCGATTTCGTTCCTTTCCACTGGAAGACTAGATGGTTCATCTTGGACGGCTGGCTTAACATTGTGTATTTTGCTGACGTTGCCTGGGTGGCATACGTCTGGCGACCAACAGTCAACAACCGTCGCTTCGCCATGAGTGACGAGATTGCTCAAGACGACGACGGAAACTTTGAAATTGGAGACATTGGCATGCCTGACGACTCCGACGAAGACGAAGAGGCGCAAATCGGCAAGCCTACCCACCCTGGACAAGACAGCGGCGTGACAGGTGCCGGGCTAGCACAGGCTAGCAGCAGCAGAGCTGTTCCAGGAGCTCAGTCACAATCAACAGCCCGTGCTGTCCCCCGAGAGTCCATTGACGGAGAGACGATATTTGCAGTTGGCGACGAAGACGGCGACAAGGCATCGGACAGCGAGGGCCATAGCGACGATGACGAGGATGCTAAGCTTGTACACAAGAAACTATGATGAAGAGACCTGTTGAATTCTTTTATTTTATTTTTTGGAAACGCGCTGGGGTGTAGAATGGAACAGGAACACAACTGGCTTCTTAGGAGTTATGAATAGGGTTATCTACCAATATTGCTTTCTTGTTATTCGGTGTAGAATAGAGAAAATTGATCAATTATGACTATGATACGAGATGGATCCGTAGTGAACTGGGCCGATACTTGAACAGATTGACGGTGGGCTTACGAATAATGAGTTGTCTCTTTGAAGCAGCTTTTTTTCTTTTTCTTTTTCTTTTTAATTTGTCGGGCCACAGGAGACAAAACATGGCCCTGGTATGATATATTGGTATAATATGACTTTAGCACTTATGAATACACGCCTGGCCTATACCAGTGATACTCTGGCCAAGGAGCTCAAGCTCCCGTTACATCACCTCCAAAGCCAACGGGTCGACGACGGCCATCATTCTCAGGCAAGATAGCCAGTGCCTTGTACACCTTACCCATGCCGTTAGGCCCTCGATCAACCAACCTCTTCCACGCCTTCTCGATATCACTGGCCGCAGACGGGGTGATGCCGGGTACTTTGCTAAGAGCTTCTGCGCGTTCACGAATGCCCATCAGCTCGAGGAAGTCCGCCTGGGAGATTGGTCCGTGGACCTCGATTCCGTCGCTAGCAATGGTGGCGGCCTCGGCAATGGCATGAAAGTCGACGTCGGCGCTGAGGTCGACGAGACCGGGGGCGGCAAAGGGGCTGACGAGGCGGTGCTGGCGGATACCGCGGAGGGAGTTGACGGGGACGGTGTCGGCGGTGCCGTAGTCGAGGATGAGGGCGGCACCGCTGGGGCTTGGTTTCGGGTGTTTTGGGGAGCCGCCGATGCGGGCGGCGAAGTCGGCGGCGTAGAGGGAGGCGTCGGGGCAGATTTCGATGACGGCGCCGGGGGTCTGCTTGAGTTTGCGGTAGCGGGGGGAGGATTCGGGGAGGTGGCGGGAGTGGCGGGTGGTGGAGGAGGAGAGGACGAGTTGGAACTCGGGAGGGGGTTCGGACCTGGCGGTGGTGTTGGGGGTGGAGGATGAGGCGGGAGGAGTGATGGATACCATCATTTCGCGCCATTCCATGGTTGGGGTTAATGTTGATGCGGTTGTGTCTGGCTGAGAAGAGGGTGATGATGATGGCGGTGTTGGTGAAGGCGATGGCGATGGAGTAGCCTTGGAGGCTGCTGGAGCTGGGGCTGGTGCTGACTGGAAGGTGTGAATGGGTAGAGCATCGAAGAATTCATGTGCTACAATGAAAGGGGTCTTGTCTGACTCTATAAAAGGGTGGGTTTAGTTATATGATGGTTGGATGCTGACAGGGTGATGAGAAATAGTACAAACCTATGGGAATGGATTTGATAGTCTCGGTCCAGACGATTGGAGTTGCACCATACTTGCTGGGGCTATGGCAGCCCACGTTGGACTCAGTAAAGGGTGCGTCAGGGCCGCAGAGGCGCTTCTTTTGTGTCTCGCGAAGCTCGCGGCTGGCTTCTACCATGAAGACGCTCTCGATGCTGTTAGCCATGGCTGGGAAGCGCTGTATAGTCTGCAAAAGACGAGTGTGTCAGTGACATGTACGCATATATGTGTGTGGAAGAATCAGCAGCAGCACTTACACGAAGCATGTCGTCCATGAGGGTGCCTCGGCCGGGTCCAACCTCGATGAGCTGGACGCCCTTGCTGGGCCGGCCTTGGCTGATCCATTCGGCGATGAACCAGATTCCGAGAAGTTCTCCAAAGATCTGGGAAATCTCGGGGGAGGTAACGAAATCCCCCTTGGCACCGAATTGGTCACGGTCCTGGCCAACTGCTCCGGTGTAGTAGCCTCCCAGGTCGCCAGTGAGGCACATGCGCATGTAGCTGGCCAGGGGAACAGAGCCGGTGGTCTAGAGATATGTCGTTAGCAGAGTGGTTTGATGAATTGAGAGTTGGATACTGATTAAGACGGATGTAAAGGGGTGAGTTTATTGAGGAGCTGGTATATATATGGAGTGAGAGTGTTTGTGTGGAGTTTCATACAGATATAGCTTCATAGAGCTGCTTGGCCAATGGGGTGGACCATTGTCTCTCTTCCGAAAGGCGAGCACTGGTTAATGAGAAGCTTCGAGCAGGTGATTTTAATATTGATGAGCCAGCAGCTGATTTTCTGGAGAAGCGGAGAGGTGCTTGTAGTAGAGAGCCTGCCAGCCGTTGTCTCTCGAAGGAGACGGCTCTGGAGAGAGAAGCTGTGGCGGCGACGATGGGCCTCATTGCGGCGGGTGGAATGTTTTGTTTGCACCTCTTATTTGCTCATGTGATGACGAATGAAATAAATGAATGAATAGCTGTTGAATTGAGTTGTGAATGATTAATGAATGTAGAGCTTTTGGGTGGCAGCTCCAAGAAGCTTGTCTGAGTGTCGTCGGCTTGACCAAATAAAATTGGAGCTTTTTTTTTCTGCCGAGTGCGCCGTTGGTACATGTGGATAGCGCGTGTTGAGCGCCTTTTGACAGGTACCTCAGCTTTTGAGCTTGAAAGCCTCGCTGGGGGTGCCTACAGCTTCAACCACAGCTACGCCTGAGTTGGTTAGAGGTTGGTGGGTGATAAGATAGAGCTTTTAGTTGTGATGGTGCTGGCAAGGCAAAGACATGATAAATTTGGACATTTCCAATGTTTCTGGATCAAGAGCCAAGAGTTGAATACACGCATCTAGTTGACAATTCATGCTTGTTTGAGCCATGGTCTAATGATGTTTGATATGTTTTTCCCTTTTTCTTCGGCTTGTTGCCGTTTTTACTTGAGATGTTCTAGCTATGGCTCAGGGTCCTACTTGGTGGATACTAAATAGAATAGACCACAGCTAATGCGGTACAAGCCTAGTGAAGAGGCAGTAAAATATCCGAATGACTGGAATCCTCTCCAATGTCTGTCGAAAAGAATCATGAAGCTGCGACTAGCCCGCTGCACCTACAAATACATCTTAGATAAGCCTGCTTACTGCATGCACCCTTATATCTGATCTAACCAGCGTTGTCTGCTTTGCACTGCTGCGGCCACGAAAAAGGAGCACATCAGCAGATGCAATGCAAGGGATGCAGCCAATTCCAGCACCAGCAGAGCAGACGCCTGAAAACCCACTGGACTGGTCTGACGCCGTGGGGCTGAGACACGCCACCGTTGTTGATGCTTTTAGCAGGTATGGGAAGTGAGAAATGACTTGCAGGTTCCAATCCGGTTCTCCAGCAACAAACAGCCTGTCAGCTGTACGATAGATGCAATACAGTGATACTTGTAGGAGAGTCCAAGCATTGAAAAGTACCGATTAGGGCAGCACAGCGGGATACGAACTTGACAACTGCTGGGTGCACAGCGGCGATCCACCGCATCGCCACCAGGACCGATTTTTCTCGTAATGGGGGTGATGCGCGATGCGTGCAGGCAGTTGCTAGGACTGCGTGCAGGTACCCTCTGCTATGGCCGGCTGTGTAGTTCCCTGCCAGGGCTATAACGCGGGATACATGTCTGTGCGTGTGCCTGGGCGGAGTCGACAGCATAGAGAGGGGGGGACGGGTTTGGCATGCACGCCATAATAGCGGAGGGAATACGAAGAGTCGATGGGCAAAACACGAGCTCGGCGGCTCACATGGGAAAAAAATAAAAATAGGAACAGCCCATCGAATGGGAGCTTCTATGCAGCCACGATTGCCAACCTGCCGAGTATCTTGTGCAATGCAAGTATGATGTTTTTTTTTTTTACATTTCATTATATCTTGATTTTTCTTTCTTCTTCTTCTTTTTCTCTTCTTGACCTTTTGTTTGCTGCTGCACAAACTCAATGCCTGCCCTAGGCTTACTCCTAAAGTAAGCTTCTGCTATGCATTAGCTGTTTCCTGTATCCCACTCCAAGCGCCGCTCCAAGTGCGCGCAGCGTTTGTGTATCTGTCTACTGTAGAATACAATCGGTAGTCATGCTCTTTGAGCGATGAGGCTGTCCATAGGTGCCTGCTACTGTAGGTAATACTACTACTACTAGGTATTACTCTCTCACGAAATCTCCTTGTACACACATGTACACTCGCTCGTACGGCTTCGGCCCAAGCTCTGTTGTTTTTATTTATTTTTACCAACCTATGCCTGCGCTAGTCCCAGATACAGCTTAGCCTCACCCATCACCCCTGTCTAAAGCATCGCCGCTACGCCGCCTTGGGCTCTAGCGCAGCCCATTGGCTTCTGGCCGCAGCCCGCATCGGCAACTACGAGGTACCTGCTCCATGTACACGATTGCAAAGACGAGAAATCTCGGGCTGCGCTCCTCTCGCCTCTCCTCCCCTTTTTCTGCCCTTCTCGCAGCATCACCACCAGCGCCACCGTCGTCCTTCCTCGTCCTTCTTCGTCGTCCCTCGCTTTTCCTGGCCGTGCTTCGCGACTGCCTGACGCTCGCTTCTCCGCCCTCCGCCTCAGCCTTTGTTTTGATTTTCCCGGCTACCGGCCATCGATCCGACCCGCTTGTTGTACAGCCTGTCAAGACTCACTTGTTCCAGCCGCGAGGAAGCGCTTGTCGTTGTCTTTGTCCAACCACTCACGGCGTTGTGAGCAAACGAAATATCTTTCACGTCCAAAATCATCCATTGCTGCATCATTCAAACGCGAGAGGGAATCTCATCCTTTGCTCGGTTTACGTGGAATTATATACGCTAGTTTGCTGCTGCGTGCTGCATTTGCTTGTGGCTTTCATCCGATTTTCATTGTTGGCGTAAACAGCCATCCTTGACAGAATGCGTCCCACCGCTGCATTGCTCCGAGTGGCCCTGTGCCTTTCCTCTGCCGCGCCTCTGGTGTCGGCATGGCCTGGCTGGCTCCCCGAGCTCGACGCCCTGGTTGTCCGTGCTAATGCTGATAGCAAAGGTAGGCATACGCCTCGAGGCATGCATTTTTGAGGAGCACCATCTAACCAGGTTAACAGAGGGCAATACTGCTCTGCCCACCGGCGCCACCGGCGGCGGCGAAGGCGCCAACACGGCCGAGCCAACCCAACCTCCCAACTCAAAACAAACCCAGACCACCGGCGGCAATGATTCGAAAACTGGCGACAACAAGGGCTCCAAGACAGACAGCAAAAACGACCACAAGACGACTAGCAAGAAGAAGGGGCCTACACACACCACGTTCGATCCCGAATCCCCCCCAGGAAATGTTGTGTTGCAGACGCCCGGTGTCTTTGCCGCTGGTGCTCCCCTCTACAGAATTGGCGACTACGTCACCTGGGGCTGGAATTACACCAACTTGCTCGGCACCCCAACTGCCATTGATGTTCTCATTGGCTGCTCGGCCGTCTCTGAGACGTGGACTCTTACGTCCAACATGACCTTCAAGACTTCCGTGGCATACACGTGGAACAGCAGCGTCCAGGCAACCGACGTCAGCCAGCCCCTCTCCAACAACATGTACACTCTCATCGTCAAGGATTCGGATGCCGCAGTCACCCAAATCCCCGACCCTGGCTATCTTGGCACCTTTTCCTCCTATACTTTTGGCCTGTACACTTCCCAGCCATACGTTGATTTTGACCAGTGGACGTGCGACGCTTGCAACGCAGCCCTGGCCAAGTTTGATCATCACGTTCTTGGATTTGCCATCACCATGGGTATGGTGACCGTCCTCAGCTTTACTTGGTTCGTGTCCGGGGTTGACCTCGTCTAATTTATGAGCATTGTTTCCAACAACGCATAAATCGAATTGTTGCAGCGAATTTGGCATGTGCTGCTTGATGAGCTGGGTCTACCATGGTCATTTTGGTTGGCTCTTTGCATGAAGCCAAGCGTCTTGATGAGATCTGCATGCTCTGTATACGGGGATACTTTTTTCTGTTTTGTTTAACACTTTTGGAGATGGGGCATTAAAGGCGATAATTGCGGGTCATTTCAAAGGCGTTTTGCATCTCTATAAGCTGGTGTTTTTTTGCGTCACACTTTTTGCGCTGCTTGGATAAAGAAAGGAGGATTATTAAACTGTTTTGAACGACTCTTTTCATGATGGGGCCACTCAAGAAAAAAAAAATATTAGCTACAAGTTTTCTAATGACATATACATTTAATGGGCCGCGAGCCTTTTCATGCTGAAGAGAATTCTTTTGATCGTTTGACCTGGCCCCATGAAAGAGTCAATTGAGCATGGCATGCTTGTGTTGGGTGATGTATCTATGAGTGTATTGTTGAGCGCTTTTTTATACTATAATCCAAATTATAAGAGCATTAACATTATAAACAAGAAACGGCCGTTATATATGTCTAAAATGCAGCGTTCGCCATCATACCATCCGTAAAGTGAACCCCGCGCCCTTCTCTTCCTTGTTCCTCCCCTGAAAGATGCCGCTAAAGTCAACATCGCCAAGGGCCACAGCCTGACCGCGGACGGGGGCATCGGGCTCGTGACGCCGTCTCCTCTCTTGGCCGGCTTTGCTGGGGAACGTGGGGAATAGGCTCTCGGGCTTGGGTTTGGGATCCTGGCGGAAATACTCGTGCTCGAGCATCTCCTTGGCGGACGGCCGCTTGTCCGGATCGAGCGCGAGCAGGGCATTGAGCAGCGAGGCGCCGGCGGTGGTGAGGTTGGGGAACTTTGCGCGGATGACGGAGCCCGTGGCGAGGGGCGACTGTTTGGGAAGACGGAGGGAGCGGGCGTTGGGCAGGCGGCGGAACGAGGGCCAGGACTCTTCGGTGGGGAAGCCGCACAGCTCGAAGATTTTGGATATCTGGTCGACCTCGTTGGAGCCCTGGAGGAGGGGCTCGCGGGCGATGAGCTCGCCAAAGATGCAGCCGACAGACCACATGTCGACGGCGGCGCCGTAGGAGCGGGTGCCCAGGAGAAGCTCCGGGGAGCGGTACCACAGGGTGACGACGAGCTGGGTGAGCTTTGGGGCCGGCTCGCCGACGTAGCGGGCCATGCCGAAGTCGGCGATTTTGAGGAGCCCGCGGTTGTTGAGGAGGAGGTTGGACGTCTTGAGGTCGCGGTGGAGGATGTAGTTGTCGTGGAGGTAGGCGACGCCGGAGGCGAGCTGGAGGAGGAGGCGCTTGACTTCGGAGGAGAGGAAGGGTTCGGGCATGTCGTCGAGGATGGATTTGAGGTCGTGTTCGACGAATTCGAGGACGAGGAAGATGGAGCTGGAAAGCACTCGGGGGTTAGCTTTTATTTTCAACAAAAAGGGTTTTGCTTTTTTTTTTTTTTTTTTTTTTTTTTTCTTTGATAGCAATCAAGATATATGTAAAGATTCTTACTTGTCTGGCTTGCCAACGTCATTGCCCACCACGACCTCCTCCAGCTTGACGACGTTGCGATGCCGGCAGCGCTTGAGGATCTGGATCTCGCGCAGGCCCGTGACAGGCAGGCCGTTGGGGTCGCCGGGCTCGAGCTTCAGGCGCTTGATGGCGACGACGCGCCCCGTGGCGAGCTCTGTCGCGCGGGCGACGAAGCCGTACGTGCCCTCCTCGATGTCGTTGAGCTTGTCGTAGTGGTCGACGCTGCGGCTGGGGGCGAGGCTGCTGCTGGAGGGGGGGTCGAAGCGGAGGAGTTTTGTAGGGGCTGAGGTGGATGAGGAGGATGAAGCGGGTTCGGGGGTGAGTTTTCGTCGTTTTGAGGGGCGAGAGGGATCGTCGTCGTTGTCGTCGTTGTCGTCGTTGAGATTGGTGTTGTTGGCGCCATCGGCTTGTTGCGCTGCTGCTGCGGCGGCTTTCCTTCTTCGTTCCTCCTCCTCGAGCTTTTGGGCCTTTTCAGCCTTTTTGCGGCGCTTTTCTTCCTTTTCGCGCTTGAGCTTTGCTTCTAGCTCGGCATCTTCTTCGGTGTTTGCCCATCTTGATTTGGGCTTGGTGGACATGACTTTTATTTGGGGGGGGGGGGGGGGGGGGGGAAAGTGGTGGTTTGTAACGCCCGCCCCCCCGGGGGGGTTTTGTTGGGTGGTGGGATGGGGGGTTGTTGTGGGTGTTTTTTTTGGG
>JAJKFY010000006.1:0-106974 GCA_021066465.1 Trichoderma asperelloides
TTTCTATTTAATTTTTTTTTTTTTTTTTTTTTTTTTTTTTTCTTTTTTTTTTTCCTTTTTTTTTTTTTTTTTTTTTTTTTTTTTTAAAAAATTTTTGTTTTTTTTTTTTTTTTTTTGCCCCCCCCCCCCCCCCCCCGAGAATATTTTTTTTTTCCCCTAGAAGTGGGACGTTCCTGGGATCCTAGACAAGCTGATGGCGATGCATGGGTATGAGCCAATGGGCCTGCAAATGGGGCAAAAAGACTGCTGTTCCGAGGGCGAGCACAGACTCAGGGGAACGCTGGAGTATCATCCAGCCCCTCTTATCAACCAGACGGCGTGCTCTAGCGGCTTTCTGCTCTAGAGCTCAGGTACAGACGCTCACAGTCTAGTTTGTTTAGCAGCAGAAGAGCAGAAGCTTTAGGAAACTAAATGGGTGCCACTCCGCACCATTACGGAGCAGAGATCGCCCCAAACCGGAGAATCCATGGTCCGTTCAACGCCAGTTGAGAGTCGAGAGAAATTGGCAAAATGTCACTGCACCCAAAACGGCGTTGGCACACAATCCAATCCAATCCAAACCAGCTCGGCAAGATGCCGCACATCGCCAGATGAGATTTTCCCTCGAGTAGCGTCGTGTGGCGTTCCAAATCGCCATGCTAGTGCTGCAGCCATGCCGTCCCTTCCATCTTCATCCATCCTTCAGGCGCGGGATGCTGAGCTCCAAGGAATCTCCAATAGTCAGCACATGTACAAATACCGCTTGCAAGACGCATCGACGAGCACGGCCGCTAGCATGCTCTCCTGTTTGAGCTCCTTTATCAAGTACCGGTACTCCTGCCAGGTACAGCGTATGCAGAACGTGCACGGCCACGCCGCATGCGAGGGCCCCCTCTTTGCCCGCCGCAACGGCAAGGCTCCGGGCATGCTAATTGCAGGACTCGCAAGGGCACAGGCGTACAGTAGGAGAAAGGCGACTGGTCCCTCCACTGCAATTTCACGAGCTTGATTATGCGGTTCCGGACGGCGATGGAGCTTCCCGAAGAGGCCTCTGCCAAAGCCCAAAAGCCAACTCGATGACTTGCCTCCTGCATTAGTGGCCTCTGTCCAGCCAATGTAACCACTTATCTAGACAGGTGGGGTGGTCGTGCCCCTGTCGAATATTCGAGTCTTGGGATGGCGCCCCCTGGTTCATCCCCTTTCTTTGGGTGGATGTTGCTGTAGGCCAGCGTCTTAGCGGCCCCTCCCCGCGAGACTCCGCTCTTTTTGGGAGTCGAGTTCGCAGGAGTCGACGGCAGAGAAGGGCCAATGATGGGCCTTCAGGTGCTTGTCCATGCCGACAGGCGCCGAAAAGAGAGATGCACCACGAATCCGACTGGTGCTAGCAAGTGCATACCGCTGCAGGCGCTCTGTTGCCGTGGCTGGACTCGCCAGTAGCGCCGGCGATTGGGTGACAGGTCGAGAAATCGGAGGTTCATGCTCGTGGTGATCGCATGCATCAGCAGGAATGGAGTTGAGTTCCGTTCTGAGGAGGCGTGTTTCTCCAGAGCTGAAGAGCGAGGGCGAGGGCGAGGGCAAGAGGGAGACGGTCGGGAAAAGGAAAATAGTTGAGGCGGAAGCGGAAGCGCCCAGGCACACGCCCAGGTCCAGCTTGATGGGATCCCCTGACGCCCCTGTATTCTACAGGCACTGTCCGCTACAAGTCTCCAGCCGAAGCGCTAACGGCGCCTGTCAATGCCCTGGCCCCAAAGTACCGGTACTCTGTCGCAGCAGGCGATGGAGCCCGAGCATCGACTCTACCCACCCAATCTTGCACTACCGGCGCGCGCGCAGCCAGTACAAGTACATGAAGCTCGCTGCGTCCGCCGTCGCCTTGTTGATCCCCTTTGTCTGCCCCTTTGGACCTCTCTCTGTTGACGCTCCAGCTACCGCCCGTCTCTTTTCTCTTCTCCCACGCTCCCTTTGTTCTTGTCTTGATTCCATTCTTTTTTGCTTTCTGTTGCCCGCCAGCTGTTTTCTCTGATCCAGACACGGCGCGCGAGAATCCAGCTCCGACTGTTCCCCGCAAAGAAAAAGGACAGGTGCATATGTGATCTGCACCCACGCCCACCCGAGGATCTTGGAAATTCCAGTCGGCTGACCAGCATTCGCATTCGCTGTCGTCAGAGCAAAGTCATATCCAGGCTCGTCCTATCAGAGCCCGCAGAAGCGCAGACGCAAGACGCAAATCGCAGAAAAACGCCTCCCGCCGCCACATCTACCGCGTTTCTTTTTTTGGAGCGCCTCTCTCTAGAGCTTCGTCGGCGTCGCGAACAGTTGGCGATACCGACTCGGACGGCATTTGGCAGCGCTTTTTCGCTGCTTGTTGACAATCTCGCCATCTGGTCTCAACCAGGTGCAACGTGCACGCGTGCGGGTAACGGATTCTTATTTGCAAGCACAGGCCTCGCTAGCCATTCTCTCGTTTCGTGCCGCTTCTCGTATTCTCGCTTTAAACAACACGGGCTGGTCTTAAAGTTACGCGCCAACAAACTCATTCCTATCCCCCCCTTTTCAACGCTTTTCTCTGCTTCACTTGCGCACAAGTCGGGTGAAATCGCCCGCGACAGAAATTCATCATGGCCGCGTAAGTTGGCTCTCTTTGCTCTGCAATTTCAGGGCATGGCGACAGTTTCGATGGACCAGCGGGCTAATGCATTTGGTGACAGACTCGGATCTGCTTTTCGCACGTTCTGGCATACAATGACCAGCAATGACCGGCGTATGTTTTAGCTCATCCACCATTCAATGAGCGCATTCGCACTCATTTCTCTGTTGACGGCCGTGCATGCTAATTGCGCCTTGTACCAGATTCCGATTTCGACTCGCCGCAACGCACCGGTCGCCATGTTCCGCTTCAGAATGGCCGTCATATCATGACAGGTATCGCGACCGCTTCCGACTCGCGAGCCGACATCCATAGCCCCTACTTTGACGATTCCCGGGATCCCTCCGCCCAGGGCTCACCCACCAACGGCAACCGAGGATACTCACCGGGCCTCCGATCGCAGAACGTAAATAAGGATGGTTTCGAGGTCCAGTCGCCTGGTGACGTCGCTATGCAGTCATTTGAGAATGGAGTCCCTCCGCCCCCTCCTGTGGCACACTCCTGGAGACGCATCGATGCATGGGCCGAGGAGAACTACCCAGAGCTGTTTGACCAGCTGTGTGAGGGCGCCACGAACAATGATCTGAACGATCTGGAGCATCAAATGGACTGCTCTCTGCCCCAGGATCTCCGCGAGTCTCTCATGATTCACGACGGCCAGGAACGAGGTGGAATGCCTACGGGCATTATTTTCGGTTCAATGCTGATGGACTGCGAAGAGATCCCCCAGGAGTGGGAGACATGGCGACAAGTGAATCAGCAATTCATGTTGGATGCCGCCGCCAATAAGCCCCCGACCCCGTCAGGCAGCGAGGCTTCTTCTTCTAAGCAGCGACCCGGATCCTCTTCATCATCCAACGGCCCCGGCGAGTGGAGGCAGAATCTCCTGGCTAAACAGACGTGCATTCCTCCGAATACCGTGCAAAAGGCATACGCACACGCCGGCTGGATCCCTCTGGTCCGCGATTGGGGTGGCAACAACCTGGCCGTCGACTTGGCTCCCGGCCCTGCTGGTCGCTACGGCCAAATCATTCTGTTTGGCCGCGACTACGACACCAAATACGTTGTTGCCCGTTCTTGGGCCGCCTTCCTCGCCTTGGTTGCTGACGACCTCAACAGCGGAAAGTGGTTCATCGATGAAGAGACCAATGAGCTCAAGCTTCGAGAATTCAAGGATGCGCGAGTTGAGCCTTCTTATTTCAACATCCTTCGATGGAGAATGGATCAGAAGCATGGACGACAGGCTGCCAAGCGACAGTCCCAACGACCTGTTTCCCGAGTCGCGTCCAAGAGCAACTCGCCCCTCGGCTCTCGATCTGCCTCGCCTTATGCCAATCCCCAGGACTCAAACGGTGATATCCGCGGCCGGTCGATGCAGCGTCTTCGCGATGCCTCCCCTCTTACTAGCCCCATGAGGAACGGTGTCGGCAAGCCCCCGGCTCCTTTCCTAAGCCGCGTGACAGAGGAGGCAGCCGTTGAGCTCACTGACGCGGTCATTGAGCCCAGCACTCTGGTCGATGTGGAGGATGATGATGAGGATGATGTACGAAACAGCGAAGACGCAAAGCGCCCTACCGTAACGACCCTTGAACGCTCAGAGTCAGATCTGGCCAAGGACAAGGGCAAGGAGGTCGAGTCTCCTAAAGCAAATGGCAAACACCCCGAGGTTATCATCGACGATACCATGAAAGAGATTGAGATTTAGAGGGGGTTTTCTATATAACGGGTCGAGACAGCATGAAGTAATGGCTGCGAGTTGATATCGCATACACCACGATGGCACGACTTGAAGATTCCGTAGACCGGGTTAATTACGAAAACGGTCTCCGTTTACGCGTCAATATCTACGTTTTCTAAAAACAAAAAAGAGACACTTTGGGCGTTGGTGGCGTTATGGCTGCCGCTGGAGGCTTGCCATAAATAAGCATTTTGCTTTTTTTTTTATTATCATCTTCATTTTCTATTTCTATTTCTTTATTTTTCACTTTCTTATTCTTTACGTCTTTTTTCTTCTTCGAAAGATGAGCCGCACTTTGGAGGACATGATAGCGATGGAGGAAATCAGCATACAATTTTGAGTGCTCGCTCTTACCCTCCTTTTTTTCCTATACGGAGTAATACTCTAACCTGAGGACCCTTCTCTGGGGGCCGGAAAACCTTCCTCTTACTATTTCCCCCTCCGTCACGCGGTTTAAGTGCTGCTGAGCAATAATCTGGTGGAGCTGAGTATGCGATATGCAGGAAGCGCTGTAATTGTTGTGTATCATTATGAGAGCTTTATTCTGCATTGGACTGTACTGATAATTAGAAGGATACAATGGGACTTTGCCATGATTAGTTGAGGATGAATGGAAAACGATTAAAAATTTGAAAGATTGAACAAAGCTGGTGCCGGTGCTCTGTAAAGTGATTGGTGTTTTGTTTACCCCAAGTCGTGATACTGTGTTTGATGAATATATACATACTTACATGTAGTCTAGGCACCTTTACCACCAGGTACACACCGAGGTTGAAGGCAACACAAAAACAACCCAAATAAAAAAGCCTTGCTCTGCTTGCTGAAGATTCTCTCTGCCGATCAGCCCATCCAGCGCGTCTGTGGCGTAGGCGCCAGACGGCTGACAAGGGAAAAGCTGGGAGCTCTTCGGCCAATGAGAGGAGGGCGGCTCGGGAAGCACGGACTAGGGGACAGCCGCTGGCGCTAGTGGTTTATTTTTGGCTCCTCGGCTTTTTCCTTTCTCTGTTCTGTCCTGTTTGTTGCATGTAGATTGAATATCGCGATTTCAAGTTTCGGTTTCTCTCTGGGATACTTGATGGTTTGCGTGTTTGTTTGTTTTTCATTTACTAGCATGATGTGGGGAGTTGTAGACATGGAGTGAGGGTTCCATTGTTACAGCGTTTGTTGATGGAGCACCACAGCCTCACCACCAGATAGCATCTTCCAAGGCATAAAATGCACAAAAACAAGGCTTCAGCCCGCCTCGTGCAATGTAACCAACAGACAAGACACATAGAAAGCTCATACAGCTAATTTCTGCACCCAAAATAAGAAAAACCCACGTCACGCCCCAGTTTCGTGTAGAGCCGCGTCTATTGGCCCGAGACTGGTAAGCGCAGGCGCTTAGCCGTCAAGTGGACATGGTTGAGTTTCATAGCTGTGCAAGGCGCATTGTCTGCGGGAACGGTGGGAACGGAGCTAATAAGCGTGTGAGATTGAGCGTTAACAGTTTTCTATATGAGGGAATGAGAGTGGGCGTTAAAGCGAGATGTATATATGTTGTTGGTCGTTGAAGTAAGCTTGTGTTTTCAGCGATGCTACGCTTGGGGGCTTTTTTTATATCGTCCTTAAGTGTAACCCTTCCCCCTCATCGTGCTACCCTACCTTTTGTCTTCTTATTTGGCGTTCCTCGTTTCCTTTTCCCTTTTCTCTCTCTTTATATGCACTAATTCTACACGGGTTGTCCTTCCTCGTAAAACTATTTGGTGTGCTTGAGTTGAGATTGGACGGCTATTTGCACTTTCTGACTTGAATGGTATAATGGCGTCGCAACCTGAGTGCGAACCACTTTCACCAAACGATTACGGTATTAGAAGACCGCCACAGTCTCAGTTTTCTCAAGGATCGAGCTTAGAGGGCACAAACAGCAACAGCTTATGGTGTCGACGGCCGAGGAGAGCGCCATCGCTACGAGAAAACAATAACAATGGTGAATATACTTCCTAGTAGCTATTACAAGAGAGAGGGGAAGAGAGGCATGAAATAACCAAAGTTTGCTCCAGGATTGCAAAGAGGCTGGAAACCGCTGTCTATGGAGCCAGCCATTTTAGTGCTGCATACACTGTTGACGCTTCTCATTGCCGGCGCGATCGAAGTGTTAGCACATCTTAGCAAATCTAAAGGCGCTCTTGCGCTGTCACGAACCCAAGATGAGATCCCGCAGTATGCGATGCTCAGTTATCTCTATGCTCCTAATATAGTGGCCGTCTTGTACAGTCTCATATGGAGCTGGGTAGATCTCGACGTTAAGCGAATGCAACCATGGTTCGAGCTATCCAAGCCTGGGGGAGCGACGGCCGAGAATTCCCTGTTCCTCGATTACCCTTACGACTTCATTGCCACTGTTCCTATCAAGGCGGCTAAGAGGAGGTAAAGTATTATACCAAGTACACTTGAAGAGCTTCACCATCTAATAGTTTAAAAAAGACATTGGCCAGTGTTCTTTGCTGGAACAGTGACAGTAGTCATTTTCTGGCTCATCACTCCTCTGCAGAGCTCCATTATGGGAACCGGCTTTGTCAATAGGACAGAGCCAGCAATAATAGCAACGCGATCATCCATGGTCCCGCTCTCAAACCAGTCGGCCCTTTTGACCAACGACATTCTCAACACAGGATACGCCACGGGATGGCTTGGCCAGAATTTCCCTCCCTTTACGACCGCCGACTATGCAATGCTTCCGTTCTATATCGATAATGATCCCGGTGCGTCTCAACAGCAGCTGAATTGGACGGCCGTAACGACGAAGCTATGGACTGAGCTTGACTGTTGGCCTGCAGCGTACCAAAGACAATATCCTGCTACAACATGGAACTTCCAGAACGGCCAGGGTTGCAATACCACTCTCAGTCTCAGTCTCGTCTCAAATCTCGCCATGTTTTACGTTGGATATCATGTCAATCCATACAGCTTCCACTTGGCAAATTCCGTTCATTGTCCCGCAACTGAAAATTCGACACATCAGTTCCTCGCCATTTGGGCGTCAGCTCTCACCTCTCACTTTGCAGGCATCCCTGAAGTCAATATGACAGCGCTTTTTTGTCAACCATCTTACTATAAGCAGCAAGTAGTAGTTTCTATTACTACAGATGATTATAAATCACAGAATGCATCTATTCAGCCCATATCGCCCCGGGAGCCTCTTACTGAGAAAGAATTCAACTCAACATCTTTCGAGTTCCTCATCACGAATGGAATGCCCATGGACGAAGGGTCAGGACTTATCATGAGGCGAGATTACCCTTTTGAGCAGGTCATTGAGATAGAGCCCCGGCTAGAGAGGACAGATTTGAATTTTCCAACTTCTAACATGGTTGGATATGCTCTTGCTGGTCGTAACGAGCCAGCGACTCCATACAAAGATCCAAACGCTCTTCATGAAGCATTCAATCGCGCCCACAAATATCTGTTTGCTATTGCTGTAAACAAATTACTATTTAATGAGACAGATGTGGGCAATAGCACTGCAGTTTCTTCCTTTCAGCAGAGCGGCATTATTGTCAGCAGATTGTTTTCCGCCATTGTGGAAGGTCTCCTCCTCCTTGTGGCGATTTTCACAGTCAGCCTCTTGTGGGCTTGCCACAAGTCCACGAGCTATCTAAACGCCAATCCATCTTCCATCTCAAGGCTCGCCGCTATATTCCGCAACGGATCAGACACTAACGAGCTACTCCGTCCATTCGACCACGCGGATGAGAAATCCCTGCAGGAGCTGTTCCAGGGCGACAAATTTCGACTTGCGCGAAGCGATAACAATGATCCTAAAAGTCTATACATAGAGAAGATGGATGATTCTGAACAAAGCCATAGTGATAAACGATTCGACAAGCCAACTGGTTACTATGAGCCTATTCGACCGGCGGTTTTGCGGAGAGAGGTGGGACTGCTCTTTGCAGTAATACAAATTGGAACTCTTGTTAGTATTTCATATCTTAAAACTCAGAGCGATAAGGAGAATGGTGAGTTTTAGCTCATATTTGTTTGTCATACGCCTTCAACATATTGCATTTCTAATAGTACCAACAGGCCTCATTCGACCCTCGAGCAATTTTGAAGTGCTACAGATTCTCGAGAACTATATCCCTACTGCGTTCGCTACTTTCTCCGAACCCTTCTGGGTTCTTCTCAATAGGCTCTTATGTCTTCTACAACCATTTAAAACCATGTCAAAAGGACGAAGCCAACCTTCCAAATCCATCGAATCAACATACACGGCACTGCCTCCTCAGTTGGTGGCATGGAGGGCCCTCCGATCCGGACATTTAATGCTAGTCATGATATGTATCATTGCTCTGTTATCGAATGTCCTCGCTGTAGGACTTGGTGCTCTCTTCAACGAAGATCAGATGACGGCCAGCTATTCTGCTACCTTTACTCCCAACATTGCTCCGCAGTTTGATAATCAATCTGTGCTTCACTTTCCGAATTTGGGTTTTCTACCCACTTCTGGGCTTTATCAAGATGAGCTATACATTACGATGGCGAATATTTCTTCCGGGACACCACTGACCCCTTGGACGACCCCTGACTACTTCTTTCAGCCATACACGGTTGAAAGCGGCAGCGAAGGCAATAGCAGCAGTACTTATCGAATATTGACTCGCGGCTTCGGTGTCAATGCGAACTGCACTGCAGTACCATCGTCAAAACTTCCAATTACATTTCCGCCCAGCCTAGTAGAATGGACTTGTCCAGGCAATAATAGCTCCTATATAGTCGAGGTTGTCAAAATGAAAATTCGAGGGAGTGAACATATGAGATCATCCAGTGGACTGTCCTCCGTCGAATACAGTGACGTCTTCAATCCAGGAGGCTATTTCGACGATTGCGGTAGAGCCATCACTTTTGGTTGGGGACGAACCCCACAAGGGGCTGACATGAACGGGACCATCGAAGCAAGCTTCGCCTTCTGTAAGCCGTATTTCCAAACGGCAATGTTTGACGTGCGTCATGATGCAGAGGGCAATGTGTTAGCATACGAGAGAACGAGTGATATATCTACGCACTTGGATGGTGACGATCAAGACGTGCAAACAAAAAGAATGGTCACACAGATGAATAACTTGCTTAGATCGACTTCAGCTTTCATTCAATGGCACAATGACACCCTGACGAGAGACTGGATGAATTACCTGCTGGCCATAACTCTGGACTCGAGAGACTTCCTGGACCCCGAAAAGCCGCCCCCTGATCCAAATGATTTGATACCGACAATTGAGAAATTGTATCGGCAGTTATTTGTCACTGTTCTCGGCCTTAACCTACAGCTATTTGTCCCCGGCGATCAAGCCCTCTCAATAGCAGGCGAAAGGCTAAGAGACGAAACACGAATATTCGTGGACCAAAGCGCATTCATCATAACAGCCATCGTCCTAGGCTTCAACATCATCGCCATCATCATCTTTTACTCCCGCGGCATCATGTTCAACCTCCCCCGTGTGCCAACCACCATTGGTTCAATCCTCGCATTCATTTCCGCAAGCCACATTCTTCTTCTTGACGACGAAGGTGGAGAAGCAAAGGAGGAAAAGACGTATAGCTTTGGGCGATACATTGGAGTAGATCAGAAGGTGCATTTAGGGATTGACATGGATCCGCACGTTGCGCTGGTTGATCCAGCGTCGTTGAGAGAGAAGAGGTCTTTTATACGTAGGATAGCGCCTAGTGGTCTGAGGAGGAGAAAAGAGCTTGGGCCAGTGAGTAATAGCACTTGGTTATGAAAGCTGGTTATTGAAATTGGGGTTTCGGTTTCGAGCACTAGTAGAGATAGATTACAATTAGAATTTTTTAATCAAGGCTTTTTATTAAACTTAGTAGAATGATCGAATACGGCGATTTTCTCATGCAGTCACAGGTTCATATGTAAGTAGTATTTTCATGATAAAAGCCCAAGTGTGTTTGTGTCTAAATGTATTTTTTCGTGTTAATCTAAAACCTCGGTGATGATACAGCGAAAAGAGAGAGCAGTATAAGTCTAAAAGTATATACATCAAAAGAATGTCAATCCTCCCTTCAAGGGAATGGTCAAATGTCCAATACAAATCTATCCCAAATTCTGCAAAAAAAAACAAAGGACCGTAACAAGCTAAATATACAACCCTAAAACGCAATGCTTATGATGGCTTAAGCACGCATGCGAACGGCGTGGCGCATAGATTTCATGCCCCTCTTGGCAACCATTTTGAGGTTCTCAGCCTGGCCAGACTGGCATGAAGTGCCTCCAGCAACTGCCTGGGGAGCAGACCAACTACCGCTGGCGCATCTCTGGAAGTGAGTTCCGCCAATACAGTTCCATTGGCCTTCAGAAGAGCAAGCTGTGCCGGCTGCGAAACCACCGCTGGGGCTTGATCCTGAGCTGGCGTTGGAGCCGGAGCTGGGAGCCGGTGGAGGGACGGCAGCAGAGGTAGCAGCAGGGGGGCTCGCTACAGGAGCAGAAGTGACAACAGGCTGGGAAGCGGCGGGCTGGGTAGCAGCGGGCTGGGTAGCAGCGGGCTGAGAAGCTGGTGGCTTAGTGATAAAAACACCGCCAGGAACACTGGCTTGAGTAGGCTGGGCAGGAGAACCGGTGGGAGCAGATCCAGATCCGCCGTTGGTAGGAGCTGCGCTGGCGACGCCGGCGGAGGTGCCCGTACAAATTGCAGGAGCGAAGGCTTCAGTAGCGCCGTTGAATTTGTCAACATCATTTCCAGGGTCGGGGAACAGAACGTCTGTGTTATCTGCAGTTGCGCAGTCATGACCGTCAAGGTTGGCTACGAACATATCAGGAAGAGTATTCATGAAGTCTTTCGAGCCTCCTGAGCCAGTGACAGTCAAAGGTGCACAGTTCATGTACATCTCACGGTTGCCAACTTTGTTGAACCAAGTCCAGGCCAGAGTGTAGTTGCCGGATTCCAATTCCTTAGGAATAGTGAAGTCATATGTGAAAGGGTCTATAGCGCTGGCGTCTTCACCCATATTGCCTATTTGATCTTTGGCAGGGCAGCCACCCTCGATGGACTTGATAACTTTCCAGACAGAGTTTTTATCAGGCTGCGCATCAGTAGTAACGGAAACTTGGCATGAGCCGCCACCGTGAACAACGGATCCAAGAAAAGCGAGTTTCTGGGTGCTGCCTTGGGCATACACGTTGCTAGCTCCCTCAAGGTCATAGACGCCCTGTCGCAGCTTGCAAGGGAAATCTGAAGCGTTTCGAAAGAGAGGGGAGTTGTTCAGATTTGAAGCGCCATATGGGATGGGGCTGGTAATCTTCATATGGGCACTGGCGGCCGTAGCCAGGAGGATGACGGTGAAAAGCTTGGAGAGCATTTTGAAGTAGAGTGATATCAGAGCCCAAATCGTACCGGACGAAAAAGTCTCAGAATGCTGTGGTATGAATAGTCGTCAAGACGGAAAGAGAGAATGTTCATAAAGATTGGATGGCGATATAGAATCTGGGAGTTTTTGGATTAGTTTTTTGTTCCACATTCTTGACAAGAATGACTGCCGGGCCATTTATCAAAGGCCAAGAGCTCGGGTAAACGAAGAGGGATGGAGAGATGGAATAGCGCGTAGAGCGGCTTGCTGACTTACAGTGAAAGCTGCGAGAAGACGGTAAGAGGCTCGTTGCAGTCACACAGGATATCACAGATTCCTTAAATAGCAGGCAACCGGGCCGGCGTAAGTTGGGAAATGTAAAACAAGAAAACAAGGGCTAGCCTCGTGTAAGAATGAAGGAGGGTGAGTCTTGACGACGTTCACTTGAAGGAAGGACTGTTGACTGGTGATGTCTTGATACCAAAAAAATAAACTACATACGAGGTTGGGATGAGACGTCCATTATATACAATGCGTTCCACAGAGTAGCATGTTGAAGGGAAACAGCTCGGCCGCCATTGTCCCTAGATCATGACTAGCAGAAAAGATCCAGCTACAGGAGCCGAGAGAAGCAGGGGAGCCATTGGCGAAGCAGGGGACAGGGTTCAAACGGGGACCCTATGCTTAATGGCACGCATGTTTCGTTCAAGGAAGAAACAAAGCCAGCGTGGAGAAGAATGAATCCAGCAGAGCTCAACCGCGGGCTGGATGACGGGGGTTTTCGACACACCGCGGATCACTAGTGTATTAGTCTGGTGGTCAATGGGAGTGTGCCCTGGGAGTCCACTGATAGGCTAGAGTCGTCGTTTCAGAATCTCAGAAGAACGACGCAGACACAGCGAACATGCGTGGACAGTCAACAATGTTCATAGCTCAACTGAAGGGTGAAGTGGTCGTTCACCCGAGGGGTGCTCCACTTGTTGAACTGAATTATAGGTGCGCTAGAGCTGTTCACTTGAGGGGTGCTCCTTTGTTATCCATTGGCTGCAACGAGTGGACATCAGCCGAGAACCCCAGAAGGCCAAGCAAGGCTAAATCCAGCCCCTGAGTAACCTTGCAAGCACTGCTCTCTCTCGTTTTTTCGTTTGCCACCGTGAAGAGTGCCAGTACATAGTACTACATACTTGCAGTAGTATGCACGGCCAGGAATGTACATTGAAATTGTGCCGTATAGGGGTCAGACAACTGTATGGTCTGTGAACTGTCTATGTGTGCGTGTAATTATGGTGTGCCCAAAATCTTCAAGAAAAAAATCCTCCAACACGGTGCCCCATCACTTGTGTCATGGGAGCCTACCTTCAGTATGAAGCCCGCTTTGAAGAGACGCTGCATGACAAGTTATCGCGATTCTAGGAGTCGTCTGACGTATGGCGCAGCGGTTAAGAAAACTCGGCTACCTATACATGTGCAGACTCAAATGCTGAGAGAGGCTCAGCACTCTAATGCTTATCGCGCATTGCTGCGGTAGCGCTACTAAAGTAGGCCATCCCGACCCCTTGGGCATGAAGCCGGTTGAGGCCAGTCCACTGGGATCATCCGCTGCAACTGTCATGGCCTTCCGGGTTCCTCGTTTATAATTGGCTATGGCTTACCGCGCCTGTGTAAGGGAGGATGAAGATCTTGTGCCACTGATTTTCCAGCATATTCAGAAATGCGACATGATCTCCCTGCAGCTGCCAACACAGGGGCAAGAAAATAAATATCCATGCGCTGCGACGCGTCACTGTATTGAATAGCAAAGCGAACTCCACGTTTGCCATCACGGTTATGCCTTCTGTGCGAAATGCTCTGTATACTCGACAGTCTGCTCCTAGCTGAACTGACACGACCTGTCTGTCAGTCTGTCAGTGAGCATTTATAAAATGGGGTAGCAGGGGTATGATAGGCTATTAGTACACTAAACGCTCAATGACGCTGCTTCGTGCGAGGACGTAACACTCACCACTCAAACGTCCGCATTGCGCAGAGCTTGGCGCAGCCTGTATGTACAAGTCTGCGAGCCGGAAATGGGGCTTCAGGCTTTGCCGCCGAAAGCCAGGATTTCCAGGGTTGGCGCGGAGAAAAGAACTGCGCTTCAAGCATATCCATCGTCGCTTCTCTGAGCAGCGCAGTCTTCTCCATAGAAGCCCGGTATAGTGTGGGGACATCCCTCGAGAAACATTAGGATCGGCCACGGGCCGAAAGTAATGGCCCAGCGGCTCGATGACCGTCTGCTTGTTCAATCTCGAGACTGATGCTTGCCCATGGTCATAGCCTCGTTCTGCCGTACGGCGTATCAAACATGAGCGCAGCACCAGCGCTCTTTTTTTCCTTCTTTGAAGCCATCACAGCTGTCGAAGCTGTCGTGCACCATAAACAACGCTGCAAAGCGGCACTACGAAGAGCGCTGGTCAAAGCAGAGGGCTCGCCACCTTGTTGACACCACGCGAGTCGTAGCATGCCGTCAACGCTCACATGTTGATTTAGACAATAACCAGCCCGCCACCCAAAGACTCGTCATGTACATATACGAGCAAGGGGCTTGATCTGTCGTCTGTATTGCTTCCAGAGCGCGTGTGTGGCGAGGATGCTCCCTCTCTAAGATCCCAATGCCACGCCGGTCCCTGGTTCTCCAACCCCCTGTTCTCTCGGCATGCAGGCGCAGGGGTGCTCTAAATCCCTTGACCGAGCTTAGCCTCCGTGCCGTGGGATGGATCGAGTTCTGGTGAAACAGAGGCTGGTTTCATCAGCACATGCTAGGCGTCTTGCATGCAGATTCGCAGCCTATGGAAGGCTTGGGCTGGAGTTTGGCGTGCGAGGGAGGCGGAGAGGGCACAAAAATGCAAGGGACGATGGCGTCACAGCGAGACACCACGCAGCTGGACCGCCCGTCAGCAGAGGCAGAGGTTGACAGTGGCAGGCCAGTAAGAGGCGCAGAGGCCTTGGCCCTGCTGACCGCCTTCCACTCAACGAGCGCCAAAACGGGCATCCAGTGGCCTATAACAGCCTCTCAGAAAACTTCAGGCCTCCAGAGCCAGCATGAAGCCCCTACATACGTTGAGCGCGTTTGCAGACACATGCGCATCAACTCATAGCCGCCGAAAGGCCCCTTAAGCAGCACGACCAATAGACATCAGGGCTTAGAACAGGCCACCTTCACGTTGTCACATGCGCTCTGTGCGACTCGGCGCTTCCATCGTCAATTTCCCTCTTCGGCATATCGTAAGCCGTCGCACCTTTGGTGGCAGCATGCATCCATCTAGTCGCCCTCACCACTCAGCGCCGGGCGTGTCCTCTCAAGTGGCTATGCCGGTACACGCTTCGTGACCAAGGCAGATGAGATCATCGCCGTCAGGATAAGATGAAGGGGCCGTCGAACTATGCGGTCGGCTGCATCGGTGAATTACACGCAACTGATGGCATGGCCCTCTCCAGGTCCAAACTCTTGGCCGCTGTGTCGCTCCACATATAAGACAAAAGATCTTGCTAGCAGAGGAGCCAAGGCGGCTTGTAATGAAAGAATATTAACATTCATTCCGCAGCGGTATCATGTCCAAAAATAACGGCATAAATCTCTCTCAATGCCAGACACCCCTAGGCTTGGCGTCGCTCTTCAACTTGGAGTGCATCACGTCCTTGTTTTATTACCTACTGCGGGGTCTTTCTCACCTGAGAGAAAATAATGGCTCTTGGCAGGACTTCTTGCGGGGACCTATTGAAGAATTAATCGCATGTTTCTCTATTTCATGCAGATACCTAGTAGTATTGACTTCAAGCTCGGTCAACTCCCCGAGGTGTGGAATCACTAAAAGCTGAAATCGAGATCTGGAACCACGCTTTGGGCTTTTTTTTTTTTTTTTTTTTTTTTTTTCGCTTTGAACCCACCCTGTTTAATTTACTTTTAAGCTTCAATTGCTCCGTTCCCACTAGCATTGTTACAGGCAATCTACTTCGGAACCATATCCGAAATTCACCTAAAACTTGCGCTGAGGTTGTGACCTTCTCGTTTTGTCGATAGTGTTCGCTTCTCGCAAATTGCGTCGCCGCGAGGACCACATGCTTTCAAAATATTCGTTGAAACTTATCTATGGAGCAATAAGCACATATTTTAAGTAAATTTACCTATCCACTCACGTCGTCTATATACTTAATTACATGTGATGCAAACATGCCGTTAAGTGTGGAGACTGCTCAAACATACTTAACATACTGTTGGTCGCGCAGCCGCTCCTGAGAAAGAAAAGCCCTGGTTGTTGGTTCCACAACAGCCTGTCAACCCATCAAGGCCAGCGTCCTGGTTTCTGTATTCCGCGTGCCTACATATATTACCCATTCTAGATATGCTGCGCAGACCAGACGTCACTCTGCCACGGTGCGCAACATTCATAGAAGAGCTGATGTATGCTTTGCTGCGAGGATCGCTGAAATATCACGTCTTTTTCGTTTCGTCTTGTATTTTCTTGTCTAATACACATGACATGTTTGCATCATTCATCGTCCACTACCAATTCTTCCAAATATACATAATATTACCATACAAAAATCTATCTAGCTGCTGAACCTGTCGCATGCGCCATAAGTGTCGCCTCTGCATTCGACGACTAAGCGCCGACGATATTCGCCGTCCGATTATCTGAAAGTGAAAAGTCAGCGTATAGGTACTTATCGCATGCATACAAGAGCTCAGATTTTACCATCGGGAAACACCCAGTCTCCTCGTGTCCACAGTTTCATTTTGTTTTGGCGAAAGTCTTCAAAATCCCATTCGCGCTTCTCCAGCGCGTCCGGGTTCAGGAACACATATACGGACGCCTCCTTCACCTCTCCGTCGACTTCCCTGTCACCCTCCCTCTTCAGCAACCTGACCTTGGTGTCAATCCGTTCATACTCATTTCCTTCAAAAATATCCAGCTTTTGTAAATTAGCCTCCGTCAGGCCAGTTGCATACACGCCCCGCACGCAGTGTCCTTGCTCCGCAATGATGGCTGGGTAGTCTTCAGACTGAACTCTGTGGCGACAGTAACCATCTAGAATAGCAGGCGTGAATGTGTGGAGGTCCTGGATCGCCTTTGGTGGCTGTCTATCACCATAGCAAACGCTAAAGAACACTTCGGGAGCCATCTGCAAGAATCAGTATCTCTAGTAACTGGCCCTTTGAGTCACATATGAAAATCTCACCAGCGTTCCTAGGCATTTTAAAATTCCAGAATATTAGCCTAGAACGTGTCGAAGATCACGCTGAGAAATTTACCATAGAAGAAAGCTTGGTTTTCACCACTCATGTTGCTTTCGTCGTCCCTTTGTTGGTTGTGTTGTGCTTGGCAGTCTAGGTTAGGTTGGGTTGGGTTGGACTCTTGGAAGAGACTCGAGGTAGTGGCAGTAACTTCAACTGATATGAATCGGGCAGTGCAGGATTTCTAAGCGTAAAGTCGATATATACTAGGCTTTGGTTGAAGGATAAAGGGTCAAGTGAGAATCACGATGATGCTTTCGCTTTATATAAAATTGCCGAGTCTCTTTGTTATCTCGGCTATATTACGAAGCTTCCCCGCCAAGTGTAGTACCTCTAGTGGGGGTTAAGCGCCTTCTCTTAGTTGACGATATCGGCGCATGCAGCACCAAGAATTACTAGGTATTCACCAGCAGCCATAATGTATTATACTTACTATAGAAAAGTTATATATATATATATCATAATTGACACAGAGATAGCAGAAGCCGTCTGCAAGATGCTAGGCTAGTGGATATACCTTATAGTTCTAGTAATTTGTCAATAGAGTATTTATAGGTACTGTATTAGAGGATGTTATCGATAAGATAAGACCAACTCTCTACACTCACCCCAGAGCTTGGGGAGTATGCATCGCTAGTGCACGGAATATCATTATTGCATCGCCTAGCGCAATTGGTTTTGGTGACCGCGCTGCCCAGTTTCGTTCAACTCTGGAAATTTCACGAGGCGTCACATTCAGTAGATTCAAACCTCCAAGGCTGCGGGCCGCAAGCATTCCATACTTTTATCCGCCAACACTCCCCATCCGCGCTTTCATAGCAACAGGCGGCCCATAGATCCCTAGAGAGACTCTATATATTAATTCGCTGTATTACTCCAACCAACACCATCTCCGCCGGCCTCTTCACGGCGCGTTCTCGTCCAGATCCTCGTCCTCAGCCTTGCTGCGATTTCTCGGTTTAGGCATCGCCTCACCATCCCTTCCTCGGATGGAAGGCGGAGCTGCGTCTCGCGGACGCCGATAATGCAGTCATGTCGGGAACCACTATTGACGATGTCGTGAAGCGACTTAGCACCCCGGAATTAGGTACGACCACCTCAGCTTTGCTCGCGACTTCGTCCTCTCCTCGTCCTCTCCTCGTCCTCTCCTTGTCGTCGCATGCTGCTGTGATAACTACGGCTGCTAACCTCTTGTTGATAAATAGATGCTCGGCTGAAGGTGGAAGCGGCGACCACCTTGCGCGACAGCCTGGACGCTTACACCAATGGCCCTATCTACGAACCCTTTTTGAAACGCTTGATGCCCATATTCATAAACATCTTACGCGGGCCATGCATCTTTCAAAGCAGTTCTCCGGAGCAGGTAATGAGCTCGCAGAATACGTTTGGAATTTTTGGTTACTGATAGAGACTGTTAGAAACTCCGAAATTGCATCCTGGAGGTGCTACACCGGCTGCCAACCGCCATGTCCCCCACCGAACCGTTCAGACCATATGCCGAAGAGATTGTCGATTTACTTATGCAACTGGTTCGCATCGACAACGAAGACAATGCCACACTATGCGTCAAAATCACGTCCGATATTATGCGCCACCAACATCAAGTTTTGCAGAACAAGGTCCAGCCGTTCCTCTCGTTGATCCAGGAGCTCTTCGATCAGATGGAAAAAGTTGTCAAGGAACAGTTAGATAATGCGTCTCTCGCTCCGAACCCCCAGCCCGGTGCACCGTCAACACCGGGAAGCACGCACGCCAATTTCCAATCTCCTCGACCAGGCTCTCCTGCAGCTTCAGTGCCGGAGCTGGGTGCCGATCCCCAGCAACAGAACCGACCGCTTCTCAAAGGAATGCAATCCTTCAAAGTCCTTTCCGAGTGTCCCATCATTGTCGTTTCGATTTTTCAGATATACCGCAGCACAGTTCAGGTCAATGTCCCCAAGTTTGTTCCGCTCATCAAGGGCTTCCTCTCTCTTCAAGCAAGCGCTCAGAAACAAGCCCACGAAGATGCTGCTGCCAGAGGCGATATACACACAGGAGTGAGTGCGGGTATTAAGAATCGGGCCGCTTTTGGCGATTTTATCACGGCGCAGATCAAGACCATGAGCTTCCTGGCCTACCTCCTCCGCCAGTACGCTTCACAGCTGAAAGACTTTCTTCACTTATTGCCCGATATAGTGATTCGACTACTTAAAGACTGCCCGCGAGAGAAGTCGGGTACGCGAAAAGAACTTCTCATTGCTATCAGGCATATTATCAATTACAACTTTCGAAAGATTTTTCTCCCCAAAATCGATGCGCTTTTGGACGAACGCACGCTAACTGGAGATGGCTTGACGGTTTACGAAACGATGAGGCCGCTAGCATATAGCATGTTGGCTGACCTGATTCACCATGTCCGCGACTCATTGACTCCGGAGCAGATTCGCAAAACCGTCGAAGTATATACCCGGAATCTTCAAGACAACTTCCCTGGAACTAGCTTTCAGACCATGAGCGCGAAACTTCTGCTGAACATGGCTGAATGCATCGCGAAGCTTCCCAACAAGGTGGACGCAAGACACTACTTGATGATGATCCTTAACGCCATTGGTGACAAATTTGCTGCCATGAATCGACAGTACCCGAACGCTGTGAAGCTTTCCAAGCTATACCACCAACAGGCCGAGGCTGGCGCGCCTGAATCATATCTTGCTGATAAGGAGACACCGCCCGACTGGGACGAAACCGATATCTTCTCTGCAGTACCCATCAAGATTTCGAACCCCCGGGATCGAGGAGCTGACCCAGTCGGAGACAACAAATTCCTGTTTAGAAATTTGATGAATGGGCTGAAGAACACGTTCTACCAATTAAGAACTTGCAACATCGGCACTCCTATCGACCCCCAAAACGCACCACCACACTGGCAAGAAGTCGCTTACGGCTTTACGGCAGAGGAAGTAAACGTAATCGTCAAATTGTTTCGGGAGGGTGCATATGTCTTCAGATACTACGAAATCGAAAGCCCCGCCACAGAGAATCAGTATGTATCACCAGTTGAGTACATGGCTAATTTCTACATGGTCTCGAGCAGTAAGGAAGAGAAAGATCTGCTGGAAACGTTTGCTACCGTTTTCCATTGTATCGACCCGGCTACCTTTCACGAAGTATTCCAGCAGGAGATCCCGCATCTTTATGATATGATCTTTGAGCACACAGCCCTCTTGCATATACCCCAGTTCTTCCTTGCGAGTGAGGCGACGTCGCCTAGCTTTTGCGGTATGCTTTTGCAATTTCTTATGGAGAGAATCGACGAAGTCGGCTCAGCAGACGTCAAGAAATCCTCCATCTTGCTGCGGCTCTTCAAGCTGGCCTTTATGGCTGTCACCTTGTTTGCGACACAGAATGAACAAGTTTTGCTACCTCATGTCGTCAACATTGTGACAAAATCGATAGAGTTGTCGACAAAAGCAGAGGAGCCTATGAACTACTTCCTTCTTCTGCGTTCTCTTTTCAGGAGCATTGGCGGCGGTAAATTCGAACAGCTCTACAAGCAAATTCTACCTTTGCTCGAGATGCTCCTGGATGTTCTCAATAACCTTCTCATGGCCGCGCGAAAACCATCAGAGCGAGATCTGTATGTTGAATTGTGCCTTACCGTGCCGGCGCGACTGAGCCATTTGCTGCCGCACTTGAGCTTTCTCATGCGTCCATTGGTTGTTGCTCTTCGGGCCGGGACCGACCTTGTAGGGCAAGGACTTCGTACGCTGGAGCTCTGCGTCGACAATCTCACAGCCGACTACCTCGATCCGATCATGGCACCAGTAATCGACGAGCTTATGACCGCCTTATTCGATCATCTGAAGCCTCATCCTTATAGCCATTTCCATGCGCATACGACCATGCGGATTTTGGGAAAACTTGGAGGCAGAAACCGCAAGTTCATGACGGGTGCTGTTCCTCTTGCTTATACCAGCTATGCCGATGATCCTTCGAGTTTTGATTTACGGCTTATTGGTTCCAAGAAGGACAGAGCATTCCCGGCCGAACTTGGTATCGATTTTGCTATTCAAAAGCTGATGGATGTACCCAGGAACAACAAGAATAGCCAAAATCGACAGTATGATGATTACTACAAGAAGCAGGCTATCCATTTCATCAAAGCTCAGCTGAAGCTGCGCATCGGCTTTGATCAACTGCCTGATGATTTCCCAAAGATTGTTAGGCTCCAGGCACAAGATTTTCTGAATCGCAATATGGATATCAATTTCACGCCCTTCGAAATTTCAAGCCGTGAAAAGTCTATTCCCAAAAAGGATGAAGAGGATAAAATAACCAAGAAACTGCTCAAGGCAGTCATGTTTTCGCAATCAATACCGGATGTTAAAACCGAGTCCAACACTTTCCTCCTTGACGTTTGCCGACATTTCGTCCTTATCGAAGTTGGTCGATCCTTGATCGACCTGAAGCGAAACTATAGCCCCTTTGATCCCAAAGCAGGCGAAGGCCCACTGACGATCGATACTCGTGTTCTATCAGACGCCATTGTTGAGTCTCTAGCATCTGACCACCCCGATGTCCGCGAAGCAGCGCAACAGGCGATCCGAGAGCTTTACAGCTGCACAGCCCTTATTTTTGGCTCAGATGTCAATGTTGGCCGGCTTCAGTTGTTCAACCACCTAAGTAACACATTCTGTCATAGCTGCTACGAGGAGGAATGGTTTACAAAGACAGGAGGAAGTCTTGGTATTAATTTCTTGCTTACGGAGCTTGACCTTGGCGATGCTTGGGTCGCATCAAAACAAACCGAATTCATTCGTGCTCTCATGTATGTCATTAAAGACATGCCCCTGGATCTCCCCGAGAAGACGAGGTGTCTTGCCCAGACCAGCCTTGAAGTTTTGCTTCGGCGAATCACCAAGGACATCAAGAAAGCGGATGCCCTGCCAGTCCAACAGCAACCAGGCCAACCGCAGGTTAAGCAGCCCCGCTTGGCCCAAATTTGCATGCAGTTCAATAATGAACTTTCACATATGAATAAGTTTGTCCGTGAGACTGCCAAGAACTCGTTGGAGCTCATTGCGAAAGCCGCTGGTTGTGAGGTGTGGGAACTAGTCGAGCCATACAAGGATAGGTTTCTTCAGCCCATATACGCCAAGCCCCTTCGTGCTCTCCCTTTCCCTATCCAGATCGGATACATCAACGCTATGACCTACCATATGAGCCTGAAAAACGATTGGGTTACTTTTGATGAGAATCTCAACCGCCTGCTGATGGAGTCACTTGCATTGGCTGATGCCAACGACGAGTCCTTGGCCAACAAACCTGCCGAGTTCAGAACGCATGAGCACATCGTCAACCTACGCGTTTCCTGCATTAAGCTTCTTTCCACTGCAATGACATTTGACGAATTTGCGAACAACCCTACTAAAGGCAAGATACTATCCGTTTTTTTCAAGTGTCTCTACTCCGAGTCGAAGCCTACGATTGCAGCGGCAAACGACGCCTTGAAGTCAGTGCTGGCTGTTGATAGACGCTTGCCGAAAGATTTGCTCCAAAGCGGTTTACGCCCTGTTCTACAGAGTCTATCAGATCCCAAAAGGCTTAATACACATGGGCTTGATAACCTGTCAAGGCTGCTGAAGCTTCTCACCAGCTACTTTAAAGTAGAGATTGGTGCCCGTTTGCTTGACCAGATTGAGTCTATAGTTGAGCCCAATGCCTGGCAGCAAATCTCCTTCACATTTTTCGAGCAGCATCCTCAAATGAAAGTCATAACCGCTATTCTCAACATCTTCCATCTCCTGCCTTCCCCGGCGGAAGCTTTTAAGGATCGCCTGATCGATTGCTTTCTTGGCCTTGAGGAGCGACTTCGACGAACTCACCAGAGTCCATTCAGGCTACCGATGTTTCTCTACTTAAACAGATACCCCAAGGAAATTTGGGCATATTTGCTTGGCAAGTTAGACGATTTGAAATATGGACGACTTCTTGCTCAGGTCCTTCTTCACCCAGATAGTACGCCACTGAGAGAGACGGCCGTGGAGAATTTAGAAGGTTTGATTGGAAAATGCAACGAGATTGCCGCGCTGAACAACGACAAAAAATACATTGCTATTGTCAATACGATCCACATTCTGCACTCTATCGGACAGTTCCCTGCTTCTAGTGGCTGGATGGATAAGAAAGAGCATCTCGCTTGGCTGAAGGCCATTGGAAAAGACCTCGAAGCCAACATTCGTGGCTACTCGCTCCCAGCGGCTCTTCGTTTGCCTGGATATCAAGCGGCCGAGCAGCTCATGAACATTCTCGTCAAATCGCTAGAGAGATCACCAAAAGACCTGGATGCCTTGTTTAGTTTGGTAGAGTCAGTTGCTACGGAGGAGCTCCGCTCCACGCAACCGCTGTTCTCATTCATCTACGAGAAGATCATCGGCAGTGACTCTCTAGAATTTTGGAAGTCGACGTTCCTTCGCTGTCTTGACGCCTACTCCGGAAAGACTGCCTCAAATAAGACGAAATATTTCCTACTCCATTATATCGTTAATCCTATTGTCGCCACAGATGTTATGCGGCACTGGAACCAGCCAGAACAAAACCGGGCTCAGAGGCTGATGGATCGATCGATAATCGATGCTGTGAGCGCCAAGATTTGGAAAGTGCACCCTGAGATGACGCTTGACGACTCAGCACAACCAGGAATCGATCATATCCGATTTGAAGTACTGCAACTATCCGCAATGCTAGTTAAATATTACCACACGACACTCCAGGAAGCGCGAAAAGATATCATTAAGTTTGGTTGGACTTTTATTCGCTTGGACGATGTCATCAACAAACATGCGGCATATGTAGTGATAGGATATTTCATTGCCCACTACGAAACGCCTCAAAAAATTGTCAGCCAGGTATACATGTCTTTGTTGAAGACCAACTCTAATGAAGGCCGGGCTTTAGTCACCCAAGCCCTTGAGCTCATTGCTCCAGTTCTTCCTAAACGTTGCGGTACGGGTCCAAATGAACGGAGCACTCAATGGGCTGTGGCACCGCGCCGCGTATTGGCCGACGAGGGTCAAAATATGCAGCAGATGACAAGCATCTTCAACTTTCTCGTGCGACATCCCGAGCTTTTCTATGAGGCCAGGGACAAATACGCCGTCCTCATCATCACATGTCTTAGAAAGGTTGCCGCACCACCGAATCCTTCTCATGAAAGCAAGAAGCTAGCTTTGAATATGATGTGGCTCATTTGGACATGGGAGCAATGGCGGATTGAGGGTAAGAAATCACCTCTCGTATCATCAAGATCGCTGTCTGAGTCACCAACGTCGAGAAAACGGAAGTTGGATAGCGACCAGCCAATTACGTCGCCAACGTCGGCGAGGCAGACGGCCGCGGTAGATCGTCCAGAGTATCAAATACCACCCCTGTTCCGCCTCAAGATGGTTAAGTATTTGGTAGAATTTATTGCACAGCTAAATGAGAGGTATCAACTGCCTTCTGCCAAACCTCGTGGACCTCCAACCAGCGCTCTTCCAGTATCTGCACCCATGACGGAGCTTTGCAAGAAAGCCATGGCACTCCTCTATAATCTCGTGCAGCCTCAATGCTGGGGAGACCTGGATCTCGACCTATTCCCAAATGTCACCGATGTCATCCTCGCTCATGAAAAGACACAGACAGTTCTCAACGCTGATCCTTCGGACAAGGAAAAATATGACGAAAAATTCCTTACAAATATCATCAACACGCTGCAAGTTGTCCGCATAATTCTGAACTTCAAGTCGGACGAGTGGATTCAAAGGAGCATCGCACCTATCCAAAAGGTTTTGGAGAAGTGCCTGAAGTCTGAAAATCCGGAGATTCAGGATTGCTTGCACCTCTCCAGCAAGGAGTATGATGATGGGCGAGAGCTGAAGTCCACCATCAGACGCATTCTTGATGCTGTACCTGAAGATACGCCCATGGAAGATGCGGATGCAGAAGGCGAGTCTGAAGTTCAAACATCTGAAATCGTTGCCTACCTCTCCCAGATAGCAACGGAACAGATGAATAGCAACCTTTACGTCTCAGGTGTTAATATCTTATGGTCTCTGGGCAATCGAAAGCCTGCAATTATTGATCAGCACATTCCTTCGCTTATGAAGGCTATGCAAAGCAAACACGCACGAGAGCATGTGCAACATTATAGTGCTTTGGCAAGCCAAGCAACAGGAGTCCAAAGAAGTCAAGAAGCGAACGGAAATACTGGAGAACTCTCTGCGTATGAGCTTGAGATGCAAACAAAGTTGATGATCAAGGAAATCCAAGTCGTCGCATTACGAATGGAGACTCTGGGTGACAATCGGCGACCCTTTTTGAGCGTTTTAGCAACCCTTGTGGAAAAATCTATGCACATCGAACTCTGCACAGAGATCCTTGGCATGGTAGAGGGCTGGGTCTTTAGATCTGAAGGCACTTGGCCGACTTTGAAGGAAAAAACGGCCGTCTTGCACAAGATGCTCTCCTTCGAGCACAGACAGGATCCGACAATGCTATCCAAGTTCTTGGAGTTGGTGATTCGGATCTACGAGGACCCAAAGATAACCCGGACGGAGTTAACTGTGCGTATGGAGCACGCCTTTCTCATTGGGACACGAGCGGTGGATGCAGAAATGCGAAATCGGTTTATGGCTATTTTTGACAAGAGCTTGTCCAAAACAGCTAGCGTTCGCCTCTCATACGTGTTGACATCCCAAAATTGGGACACTCTCGCTGATTCGTACTGGCTTGCCCAAGCCAACCACCTTTTGCTGGGAGCTGTGGAGATGAACACAAACATACAGCTTCATGCCGATGACTTCAAGGTAATCAGCGCGTCCCAGCTTGCTGGAGTCTATCCCAAAGACAACACTAGGGAGCTAAACATGATGGAGGATGAAAAATTCGATGCTCTCATGGCTAACCATCGACGGTTCATGGCGGAAATTGGCGATGTAAAGGTCCGCGATATCATCGAACCGTTGACGCAACTACAACACATCGACAACCAGCTTGCCCATCAGCTTTGGGTCGTCGCATTCCCAATCTACTGGTCTGCGACTTTGCGTGATGAGAGGCCTGAGCTTCAACATGGCATGGTTTCGCTGTTGACGAAGGACTATCACAGTCGCCAAATCGACAAGCGACCAAATGTCGTACAGTCTTTGATAGAAGGAGCAGCAAAGACTTGGCCCGAGTGTAGGCTTCCTCCGCATGTCTTGAAGTTTGAAGCAAAGACGTACGATGCTTGGTATACGGCTCTAGTACAGCTTGAGAACGCGGCTATTAAACCTGGTGGTGACTCGGCTACCGTTCGAGAGAGCAACCTCGATGCGCTTGTTGACCTCTACTCGTCTCTACAAGAAGATGACCTTTTCTATGGGACTTGGCGTCGTCGTTCACAATTTGTGGAGACAAACGCTGGCCTTTCTTATGAACAAAATGGAATGTGGGACAAAGCCCAGAAACTTTATGAGGCAGCACAGATCAAGGCCAGAACTGGCGTGATCCCGTTTTCTCAGGCTGAGTATATGATTTGGGAAGACCACTGGGTTCTTTGTGCTCAAAAGCTGCAGCAATGGGAAATCCTTCAAGATTTTGCCAAGCACGAAAATTTCCAAGACTTGCTGCTCGAATGCGCCTGGCGCAACACGGATATGTGGCAGGATGAGCAGCACCGCGAGGCTCTGGACAATATCATCAAAGGAGTCATGGATGCTCCCACCCCACGACGAGCTTTCTTCCAGGCATTCATGTCTCTGCTCAAGTTCCACAATCAACTAGAAGCGGCAAACGATTTTGCCCGCGTGTGCGACGAAGCCATACAGCTGTCTATTAGAAAATGGCACCAGCTTCCCGTCCGATTAACCAATGCCCATATTCCCCTGCTTCAAAGCTTCCAACAATTGGTAGAGCTGCACGATGCCAGTGTCATCTGTCAGAGCTTAGCCAATACCAATGCAACAAACCTCGACGTCAAGTCAGGAGAGCTGAAGCTGCTGCTCGGAGCTTGGCGGGATCGTCTCCCCAACGTATGGGACGACATCACTGCTTGGCAAGACTTGGTTACCTGGAGACAGCATATTTTTAACCTTATCAACCAAACTTATCTTCAACTGCTTCCACAGCAAGGCCAGCAAAACGCTGGCGGTGCTTCCTTTGCTTACCGTGGCTTCCACGAGACAGCCTGGATAATCAACCGGTTTGCTCATGTAGCCCGGAAACACAGCTTGCCAGAAGTGTGCATTAACCAGCTCAGCCGTATCTATACCCTTCCAAATATTGAAATTCAAGAAGCCTTTTTGAAACTCCGTGAACAAGCCAGGTGTCACTACGAGAATCCCGAGGAATTGAACAGCGGATTGGATGTCATAAACAATACAAACCTGAACTACTTCAACCCCCAGCAGAAGGCCGAATTCTACACGTTGAAGGGCATGTTCCTCGAGAAGCTTAAACACAAAGAGGAAGCTGATGCGGCTTATGGTACAGCTTTGTATTTTGACATTGGAGCGGCAAAGGCCTGGGCCGAGTGGGGATACTTCAATGATCGAAGGTTTAAGGAGGACCCGGCGGATTTGAACGCAGCAAGACAGGCACTGACGTCGTACCTGCAAGCAGCCAGCAGTTACAAGAATGCAAAGTCACGGAAGCTCCTTGCTAGAATTCTTTGGCTACTGAGTCTAGACGATTCCAAGGGCTCTATCGCTGCAGGATTTGATGATTTCAAGGGAGAGACTCCAACATGGTACTGGATCACATTCATTCCACAGCTGTTGACTGGCCTGGGATATAAAGAGGCGCCAAGAGTGTATCAGATCCTACTCGGAATCGCAAAGTCGTACCCACAAGCTCTCTACTTCCAACTCAGGACAAACAGGGAAGATATGATGGCCATTAAGAAAACTCAGGAAGCCAAAGAAAAGGCGCGACTTCGAGCTCAGTCTGTTGCTGCTAACGGCAAAGCTGGCACCTCTCCTGTACAGACGAAACAAGAGGCACCGAAAGCTGAGGGAAGTGCATCACGACCGGGTACAGCCACCGCGGGCGACGCAGCTCAGGTCAAAACTGAAAATGGCGAGGCTAATGGTACAACATCGGCGACACCTGCACCCGCAAACGGTGCACAGGGAGGCCAAGAGCAACCGCAGTCTCAAGCCCCGGCCCAAGGCCAGGCGCAAGCTCAGCCAGCGGCCCAAAATCAGAAGAGACCGCCTTGGGAGCTGACTGAGGAGATTATGTCTGTTCTCAAGACAGCATTCCCCCTGCTAGCGTTGTCAATGGAGACCATGGTGGATCAGATCCAAAAGCACTTCAAATGTCCACCGGACGAGGATGCATACCGTCTCATTGTGGCGCTACTCAACGATGCCCTGACATACGTTAGTAGGACACCGTCTTCGTTCGCTAAGAGTGTTAAGCTCCCCTCGGCGACAGAAACAAACATCACTCGATTTGCCGAAACGATCTTGCCAAACCACATCAAGAAGTCGTTTGAAGCCGACTTTGTCGAAGTAAAGCCTACAATGTACGAGTACATTCACAAGTTGAGGCGATGGCGAACAAAGTTTGAAGAGAAGCTGGACCGTAGAATTGTGCACACCCCTCTGGAAGCGTTCTCTCCTCACTTGAGTGAATTCCGGTATCAAAAGTTTGACGAAGTTGAGATTCCTGGGCAGTATCTGCAGCACAAGGACAAGAACCAGGACTTTATTCGCATAGAACGGTTCTTACCCAACGTTGATTTGATACGATCTGTCAACGCGTCGTACCGAAGGCTCAAAATGCGTGGTCATGATGGCAGTATTCACTCTTGGGCTGTCCAACACCCCGCTGCCAGACATTGCCGACGAGAAGAGAAGATCTTACAGCTCTTCAGACATCTCAACCAAACTTTAAGCCGCAAGAAGGAGAGCCGACGACGAGACTTGCAATTCACTCTGCCACTGATGGTTCCCTTGGCACCACATATAAGAATTGTGCAAGAGGATACGTCATATATCACATTGCATGGTGTTTACGAAGATCATTGCCGCCGCATGGGCATGTCTAAAGATGAACCAGTCTTGTTCACACTGGAGAAGCTCCGAGGGGTTCTTGAATCTAAGGGAGGACAGGTAAGCCATTATATCGAGATTGGAGAGTGCCCAGCGAAGATGATAACTAACATGAGGTACTACCAGTCGAAACCCGAACTGACGCCTACGGCACGCTTGGAAGTATTCAACGCAATTCAAGAGAAGTGGGTGCCATCAACTGTGGCGTTGGAGTATTTCCAGCAAGCCTTCCCGCAATTTGCCGAATTTTGGCTATTCCGAAGACAGTTTTCATACCAACTGTCGGCATTGACGTTCATGACCTACATCTTGTACATGCATAACCGATACCCGGCCAAGATGAATATTGCGCGTGGATCTGGTAACATCTGGGGCTCAGAGCTTATGTCTTTTATGAGTGCATCCAAACCGTTCTTCCACAACCCAGAGCCAGTGCCATTCCGCCTCACGCCGAACTTGCAGACGCTTATGGGGCCTCTGGCTATGGAGGGAATCTTTGCCTGCTCAGTCATGGCGATTGCACGGTGCTTGACGGAACCGGAGCATGAGCTCGAGCACGCATTGACTCTGTTTGTCAGGGATGAAATGATGTTCTGGCTGATGAACAGTCATAGGAGCGGTATCAGCGAGAACCAGCTCCGTGACTCGGTTCAGCTAAACAGCGATTCTATTGTGAAGCGAGCCATCAGCTTGGCGCACAACCCTTCGGGCAACTTGCCTGCGAATCAGACAGTCATTGACGCGATCGCTAAGGCTGTAAACCCAATGAATCTGGCGCAGTGCGACGCTTTGTGGATGCCATATCTGTAATATCTTACAGAAATTGAATCTCTGTTATAAACACAAAATAGGAAAAAAAAAATGCCTTGTTTTATTTTTCTCTTCGTCATTTAGGACTGGAAGGAACAGACTTGGGAGGAGAGATGAGGGGGTGAGGAAATGTGTGTAAAAGGGAGGAATTGCAATTTTGGTATTATTCCATTCAGCAAGGCGTTGGGCAGGATGGAGAGGCTCGAGTGTTTTTTTTTTTTTCTTTCTTCTTTTCTTTCTTCTTCTCTTCCTTTTTCTTCATGCTCATGTTTTCTTATAATAAAAATTAGGAGGACGAGGAAGCGTGCTCAGGTTACGTGTATTCACGACAAAACTAGATTTTGCTAATGAGGGATGCGGGTACGTTGAATCGGTTTTTATGGATTCATGAGAGAGCATAGAATTGGTAAATTGCAAAAAGTCTTAATATTGATACCGCCTTTTTTTATTCTTTGTATAATGGCACGCCCTGGAAAGTGAAGTGAAATGATTGTTATTGCTCCTACTTTATCACTGCCTTTTGCTGGGTGGGTGGTTGATTTAAAGTGAAGCGATAAATGTGCTTTTAACTATGTAGGAGACAAGGAGGTAATTTCATAAGAATGGGTGTTATACTGTATTTAAAATTTGAAATGTATATTACACACATTATTCTATTCAAATACAGCTTCCTTCTTCTCACGTGACGATTGAGCGGCTGTGTTTTATGAACTCGCGGCCTGACTGTGAGGCAAAACCGAACGCCAAGTTACTATGACGCGTCTAGAGCAGGATCAGCTAATACAAGTTGCAAAAGAAACAACGTTGAAACCATACTGGCTGGACTAGGAATATCACGACATGGCCCTACCAACAATGCAAACCTCTCGTCTTTGCCTCTGCCCTCTCGCAGAGCGCAACCGGGACGACCTCATAGACCTCGATTCGGATCCCCAAGTCATGAAATACGTTCATAATGGCCGCCCGCTGACTCAAGAAGAAGCCATTCAAGACCATCAAGAGCGCCTCTCAGCGAGCAGACAGGTCCCAGGTCTGGGCTACTGGGCTGGGTACCTCGACGACGCATTTATCGGATGGGGGGCTCTCGCGCCCGTACAATCTGGCGACGGGACATTCCATGCACAAAAGGCTGAGCTAGGATACCGAATCTCGCCTCGCTTTTGGCGCCGGGGATATGCTAAAGAAATGGCTCGCGAGTTGTTAAGGTATGGATTTGAAGAGCTGGAGTTGATGGAGATTCTTGGACAGACGATGGCTGTGAATGAGGCATCGAGAGCGACTATGAAGGCTTGTGGGATGCGGCATGTGCGTACTTTTTATGTTGACTTTGAGGATCCTATTCCTGGGACGGAGGAGGGTGAGGTTGAGTACATAATAACGAGGGAAGAATGGGTGCGGTTGCATTTGGTCTTGATGTAGCGAGGCCATTTGTTAATCGGAATGCCCTAGATTCGGCGATATTTAAAAACGCATGGATATCAACCAGGATGTCGTGAAAGCGAAAGACCCCCTGGTGGGCATGGCCACTAGTCATTATGATCCAGAACAATACAGTTATCAATAGTATTCTACATTGCTGATACTGTCTGCGGGGATTTTCTATTAATATCCCATCTGGTATAGTCTTTTTACATGTCCATAGCCCCTTCCGTTGCGTTTACGAAACAACGTCGCTTCATTCTTTGTCCCAAGTACTATGCATGTTTGTGTGCAGCCTTGTTCTTTCAACAGCTTCCTCTAGGTTGCCTGTTTCTTTTAGCCTCTTGTTTGTAATGCGAACATTGAACCCTGGCCCAGACACAATCTTGGAACAATTAAGGCGCTTGTAAGACAGTTTGAATGAGTGATAGACGGGTAGAATGTTAGAGGAACAACCATTTTGGATAATTCACGTCTCTCCTCCTTTGCTTCATTCTTTGTTCTTCTAAACTACAGTTGTATGCCGTGGCTGATCGGTTTACATTTCTCTACTAATCTCTTGTGGTAAAGAAGTGATAGGGTTAAAGCCAAGAGTATAAGAATTCGAGCTCTCTCCCTTCGTATTCTTTTAGTGTCAGCGGCAGTCTGGGAAAAAAATCTTCACTGAATCTCTCTCCGACTCTCTCTCTCCGACTCTCTCTCTCTGACTCTCTCTCTGCCAGCGACTCTCCCTCTTATCCTCCTGTCTATTTTCTCATCCATCAAAGTCAACATCTTCACCATGGCAACAAAAACTCCCTGGATGGTATATCCACCAGGCTTGAACGGCGAAGGTTCACAGAATATTCGACTAGGGGCTATAATAACCGATTCTTTCAACCCAAACCAAGTTCTTACTACCGCAGACAATTCGATTCTGGATGCTTTTTACCCTCCAGTAGAGGAGAATACTCAACTCAATCACCATCTTCTGTGGATTGCAGACAAAGACACCCCTTCGTTTTTGAGGCGTTGCTGGGAAAGTTTTTCCAGTGGGATGTCAGTGATATCCGTCAATTCGGAGATGTTCCACTAGGTATCAACTTGATGCGGAAGTCCTCGTAACGAAAGAATTCGGCAGTGATCCCAGACTGACAGAGATCATGGCCCGGCTAGCGAATCCTACAGTCGACCAATACATGGATGAGCGTATACGGGCACTCCTGGGACTCTGGAGTCGCGAAAACCCAGTTTATATGATAACTGGGCTGAGATTTGCGAAAGGAATAATTGCGTTCCGAGAGGCGGAAATAAAGACAACTGAGTTTCGGTTCAGACACAACATAACCTCTCCCATCATTTGGACTGATCGAGATCCGAGCTACAGTTCGGAACAGACATTCTCCACGGAGGAGGACATACTTATAGCGTATAAGCTACTGAAGATCGAAAAATCCCATAAGAGGAAGGATGGTTTAGGCGACGAACTAATCCTGAGTGAGGTCGTCGTGGAGGGCTCTGAGTGGTGTTAGACAACATGATATTGAATCAGATTACATTGGGGTGAATTGGTTTAGGATACGGGGATCACAAAATTTGCCAGTTATGCAGGTATTCATGCCTAGATTTACTGTATGTTATGGAGCTAGTTAGTTTTATTATAAAAAAAGTACATTCTTTCGTGCCTTTTTCCCTCTCGTTCTCTCAGCCTAAGATAAATTGCTTCAGCATATTTGCGTTTCTTTGGTAGCACAAAATATGTGAAATGACAACCACTTACATAATAATCAAGTCGTCTATATAGATGTAGTTATAGAACGTTATTCATCAGGGAAAATATGGGTAATACCACCCATGTTCTTTTTTTAGATGCGAACAGACAAGGTACAGATAAACAGATTCATGGCAATTTCACGAGCAACCAAGCACAAAGAAAGCTCTTTGCACACTTGAGAAACATATTGGACTTATTTTTCTATTTGTTAGGATAAAAAGTCATTGAGTTCATCAATGATTGCGAGGCCATGAAAGGTTCGAGTTTTTCGATTGTTGATGCACTCTGTGAGATAACGCTAATTGCTTCGAGGTTCTTGGTGATGCTGCTAAGACGTCAAACGACATACTTGGTGTCATGGAACACTGAGTGGCAACTCCTAATAGGCTTAGTAGCAAATGTAGAGATATATAGTATTAAGGGCTAGGCCGCTTATTGTCTTAAATTGGCAGACTTCCTCAGCGTCCGAGTTTCCCAGCATCGGCGTTCCGGAGACCGTTTTCCTAAATCGGAACAATCAGGATTAAGTCGTGCCTGAATCTGGATACCCCAGATTCGATGTCATCTGATGCACTAGGCCAAGTTTACGGAGCCAGCGTTATTTACTGCTACCCTTCTTAGGCTAGGAATAAGATGCTTACCCGGTATATAGTTCCGCTCTAGTTCCGCTCTATTAGAACCCCAAAAGCGCCTCTCTGTGCCGCGGCTCGCAATTCCAACCGCTCATTGGAAATTAGCCATGGGCCGTTATGGGCCGAAGGTGTGTCCATGTAACGCTAGTATCTCGCGCTTGAATAAAAAGTCCGATGTGCGCAAGATGGCGGTGTCTTTCCCTTGCAGACGGTTGCTGTTAGTCGGCTGAATTGGCGGGGTGGGATTCGGTAAATGGATCATGGGGAACAGGGCCCCAGTTATGTATCAAGTCTGGCGTACACACGCAGGCAGATAACCGATGACAGGGGGACGAGGTGAGGAGAAGGAGCTGGCTCGAAAAGTAGTGGCGGCCCAGCCATATAAAGGGACGAATGTGCCTCGGCCCGTATTACACGCATATAGAGCAAGATCCCAGATCTGGTGTTGAGTGTGAAGAGCAAGTCGTCTCGGCGTTTCAACCACCAGGAGGTTTGGGTTTTCAACGAGAGATTTAAGAAGCTCAAGCAAGAAGAATTGGGAGTTTCAAGTGTCATTTATTATATACACATATCAGCACACATACCCATTAGCATAGCATCCGGGCAATTACTACAACAATACGGCACAATGGCCAGCACGAATTTCGACAAAATGCCACGGAAGCTGTGGGAGCATCCGGATCCCAAGAGCACCGTCATGTGGCGCTTTATGCAGGAGGCCAACAAGAAATTCAATTTAAATATGCAGGTAAGCGAGAGTTTTGAAGCCAGTCCCATATTGCCTTGAACTTCACTGTTTGATTTCTACGGCATAGCATCTATGCTCGTGTTGAGGCTAACGTCGCGCAATTAGACATTCAAAGAGCTCTACAACTGGTCGTGCAACCACCGCAGCGATTTCTACCAGCATCTTTGGGAATTCCAGCCCGTCATCCACGAAGGCGCCTACACCCGCGTCGTCGACGAGTCGATTCCCCTCACTGAGCTGCCCCGGTGGTTCGAAGGCGTGCGTCTCAATTGGGCCGAAAACGCCCTCTACACCCGAGACACTTCATCCCCATCCGCTGAGGCACGCAACACCCTGAATAAAGAAGACGACAAAATCGCATTCACAGAGGTGCGGGAAGGAAACACAGAAGTGCGGCACGTAACATGGCGGGAACTCCGCAAAGAAGTCGCGGCTCTGGCGGCGGCGCTGAAGGAGAGAGGACTGAAGAAGGGCGACCGCGTGGTGATTGTTGCAGGACATTCGCTGAGAACATACGTTGTTTATCTGGCGACGACGTGGCTGGGAGGCATCTTCAGCAGTAGCTCGACGGATATGGGGGTTGGCGGGTTGCTGCAGAGGGCGGTGCAGGTGAATCCAAAGGTGAGTGAGATGCCTATATCGCGGCATAAGAGCATGAGAGTTGAGGTCATGCTGATTCGTTTGATGTGACTCCGCAGTTTGTCTTCTTTGATGATGGCGCCCTGTACAACGGCAAGACCATTGATCTGAGAAACAACATCCAAGGCATGATCAACGGCATGTCTGGGTGCGACCAGCTGCAGTCGTTTGTCATTATCCAGCGCTTCGCCAAGCCCTTTGACACAAAGGCCATCTCCAAGACGGAGCGGTTCGAAGACTTTGTCCAGGCCGCCGCCAGCAAACCGCCTCCCGCTCCAGTTCGTATCGGTTTCCAGGATCCCTCTCTCATTGTCTACTCCTCCGGCACAACAGGCACGCCCAAGGCTCTCGTCCACGGCGCCGGCTCCATGCTTCTCTCCATAACCAAGGAAGTTCACATCCACCGAGGCATTGGCCCCTCAGACGTGGGTCTGCAGTACACCACCACCGGCTGGATCATGTACCAGTCCAGTGTAGCCCACATGACGTATGGCGCACGCTGTGTTGCCTACGATGGATCTCCCCTGGTGCCGGATCCAAAGGTGCTGCTGCGGATTGCTGAAGAGCAGAAGGTGACGCTGATGGGAATAAGTCCGAGGTGGATGGGCGAGCTCATGAAGAACGGCATCGCGCCGAGGGAGGAGTTTGACTTGTCGAGTTTGAACTCGGTGACGACGACCGGCATGGTGTGTCCGGATCAGATGTTTGAGTGGTTTTATGACAAGGCGTTTCCACCAAAGGTGCAGTTGGCCAACATTTCAGGCGGGACAGATATTGTGAGTCTTCGTATTCTCCTCAGTTACTTATATGTGCATGCACATGTATATATGGGCAATGGTGATTTCTTGAGATATGCTAATAGTCATCCTCAAATAAACAGGCCGGCTGCTTTATCCAGGAAAACCAACTCGACCCCCTCTACGTCGGCGGCTGTATGAACGGCAGTCTCGGTGTTCCCATCGCCACCTACGATCACGATCTTCCCGAGGGCAGTGCAGGCACTCCTCTTCCTCCAGGCGATTCCGGCGATCTCGTTGCCACAGCCGCCTTCCCCAACATGCCAATCTATCTCTGGAACGACGGCCCCGGTCCAGCTCCCGGACCGAAATATCGCGCCGCGTACTTTGAGCGCTACGCCGGCGCCTGGGCCCAGGGCGACTTCTGCGTCGTCCATCCAAAGACGGGTGCGGTTCACTTGCTGGGCCGGTCTGACGGCGTGTTAAATCCCAGCGGCGTGCGGTTTGGCAGCGCAGATATCTATGCCGTGCTGGAGAGATGCTTCCCGCAGGAGATTGCCGAGAGTTTGTGCGTGGGACAGAGGCGGCCACAGGATATGGATGAGAGGGTCGTGCTGTTTTTGCTGATGAAGGGAGGGCGTGTGTTGGACAAGAAGTTTGTGATGAAGGTCAAGGAGACGATTGCCAAGGAGTTGACAAAGAGGCATGTGCCCAAATATGTGTTTGAGATTCCAGAAATTCCGGTAAGTGACGACGTTCTCTGTCCTCTGCGTGCGCTTATATAGCGGTGGTTCTCTCGAGATATGCTGACGAAAGCTGTTTCTTTATTTTGCAGGTCACTGTTAATGGCAAAAAGGTCGAGTTGCCAGTTAAGAGCATCATTTCCGGAAAGACGATTAAGCCAAGTGGAACGCTGCTGAATCCGCAGAGCCTGGATCACTTTTACCAGTACCAGAAGATTGAAGAGCTGGAAGAGCCGCGGGCGAAACTATAGAGGCATCGATTAAAGGGATAGACTTGCTGTTAAATTATGATGTGCACGTAACAGTGCTTTGAGACGAGCTGGCGAGTTAACTAATATACTGTTACAAATTATCTTCTTACAAAAGCACGGCCTTTGTCATTCACCTTTCCCCCTCATCCTCTGTACCGCTCTGACTGTTGTTCAAATACTCTTCTCTCCCTTTTTATCCTTTTCAACAAACTTGCCTCCATTGATGCCATATCTCCACGCCATATATCCAATCATACCTCCCACGCTACCTAGACCCGCAGCTCCCACCACGCCGTGCCATCCCAGCTTGGCCGGCCCTCCAGCTCCTCTGACTCTTATTAATCCAGTGGCCAGCAACGCGGCTCCCATCCCAGCATAAGTCCAATCGTCTGTCTCGAGCTGGCCCCGGTTCTCCAGCAGCCTCCAGCTCCTATCTTGCCACTCAATAAGCTCTCGGCCCCACATCCGCGCTGGGATGCCTATGCCGCCTACAAGAGCCGTAGTGATGATTGTGTTTCGCGAGACTGAAAGCAAAAGTCTCTCGGGGAGAGGTCCGGGATGCCGCCATTTTGGGACGGACTGGCGGATGCCAGTGATGGCGAGGCCGATGATGGAGCCTGTGGTGACGGCGCGAGTGAGGACGTGAGTGATGAGGATGACGTGAGGAAGAGGCTGGTCTTCGGCGTAGGGCGTGTGTGGGAAATAGCGAGACATTGTGTTGAATTGTGAGGCTGAGATTTCGACTCTTTATCACCCCTCTTATGATTGTGAAGCCGGCTGTTGTTTCTTTACAGGTGGCGTGATAATAGCCTGAGTGTTGTAACTTGTAAGTCCTCAAAGAGGCTGGATCGGAAGTGGTAATGAAGCAGGTTGATGAAAGAAACCAACAGACACCACGCAAAAGATCGTGATGCGAATTCAAAGCTTCATCGAGCTCCAGCTGAGAGAACTGAGAGAATTTATGGCAGCCAGCGATAGCTTCCTGCATGGCCTCAAACTTAGTCGCTTCAGTGACGCAAATCAGGTGAGTCTCATTGGTAGCCTCATTCCTTCTCGCACTCGCTTAGCTGCTTACCTTGGCCCGGGGTAGCGCCACATGCGAGGTACCTGAGGTTGCATGGTGCCTCCCACCCAGGGCCGTGTACTCGGTACGCGCAATTCGGGTATTCGGGAGAAAGCCATCAACTCCTTCGTGCCAATTAGTAGATCCTGAAGAATTGCAATGCCTCCCACTATGCCATTCAATCACACAAATCACATTATTCCTCTCTTAATATATAGATATATCTGACTAATGTACCTGAATCTATGACCTAGAATCTGAGCGGGGCAAGTACCTATTTTTAGGCAGGTAATGAGTCGAATTTGAAAAGCTCATCAGCAAAACTGCTTGATACGGCAAATCCATTCGATATTACTGCTTGCATTGAGGACTCAAAAATTGTATTTAACTGAGCGTTCAATAACTTATGGAGTAATCATGTATTATGCGAGTTATTTACGTAAGTTGAAACACCAAAAGATCGTGTCAGATCGCTACGTTAGTCAACAATATGTTCCAACCTCTTGGATGAAGTATTGTCCATAGGAATGCAGGCGTCATTGCCATACCCGGTTATTTTGATTGTGGGCCTTCAGGTCCTCAGGGAAATATTTATGTAACCGACCTCTTTAACCAGCTATAAACTACCCAGATGTTATCGATTACATGGACATCTTGCGCTTACTTCAGCGTGCATCAAAATGCGTGAACCGGTCAAGCAAGAACATCTCCTAATAGCTTTGTTGCTGCCACTTTATAGACACGCCATTGCTGCTCATCTCAGATGAGATTCAATGCAAAACAATCCAGCCAAAAGAAAAAGAAAAAGAAAAAGGAATAGAAAAAAAAGACGCCATCCGACCTCGACGAATCGCGGGGTTAGCTTCAGCCGGCTCGACACCCTATTCGCGGAATCTCGCTGTTGCGCCGCTGTCCGCAAATAAGATGCAATTCGGCCCGAGGGGCATAGCTTCTACACCTTGCCCGACTTTCTATCAAGGATGTCATAGTGGTAGCTCTTGAATAGCTCTGAAAGCACCAATGAAAACACCAATTGATTGTTACATAAACAGAGCTGAGTCCTTACGTTCTTGGAACTTTGTCAACGCGGATATTTATCCGGTAGCTGGCAGTGCCAAGTAAGTGCCGTGTTACCAAAGCTTTAGGCGAGCTCCCATCGCCATATTCCCGTTTAGGTAGGTGATGAGACAATCCCCCGTGCCGAGCCCGCTCAGTGACAAAATACTGCATTGGCTAATCTGGGGATGGCCTTATGTTGCATTTACCATCGTGCGGGGAGAATGCAGCCATGCTTGTAGATGCAGGGGGGTTGTGCTGTCAAGTAGCATTGAGAAGAGCTCCTCTGGGTCCCGAACTTCGGACCAGGTCCGGGGACAAGAAACTATATCGGAGTAGTATATATATATATATATATATAATACGTAGCCATGCAATTGACGCCTCGTCTTTCGCCAACCTGCTGTTCTGCTCTAAAATCCTTTCAACATGTTGACGCAGAGCGCCGTGTTCGCGCTTCTCAGCGCTGCTTCATCTGTGGCCGCCGATGTATACACTATTCCTTCTCAGCCAAATGCCAATGGCGAGCCCTTTGATGGCTTCGTGAGCTACTCAATTGAGTTTTCATCGTTCCCAGATTTCGCTGGTAAGCTTTCCTCGAACTCTCGATCCCATCGGAATTCATCAATTGAGACCAATTCTCTCTTCTACAGGCAACAAATCGGCTCCAAACACGTTCTCGTACAATCTCATCAACAATCTGGGTGCAATTTCTGGCTCCAAGCCATACATCCGTGTTGGTGGTAATACTCAGGATTATGCGCTTTACAATGCGTCCCTCAAGACTTCTCTGGTCGGAATCGTCAACCCCAGCAGATCACCCGACTATCCGACCACCATTCATATCGGCCCCTCTTACTTCGAGTCATACAGCACCTGGCCTGGTGTCAAATTCTCCCATGGCTTGAACCTCGGTCTTGGTGCTAACAGATCGGAGGGATGGCAGACCCTCGTTGACACTGTTCCCTTGGCCTGCAAGGCTCTCAGCCACGGAAACTTGTACACCTGGGAGTATGGCAATGAGCCTGATCTCTATTCGACATCCGCTCAGGGCCCTGTGCGGCCGTCAACTTGGAATGAGAGCACATATGCTTGGCAGTGGCTCAATGGCACGGCTGAGATCAAGAAACAGATCCAGAAGCACTGCCCGGCGCTGTCACTCTTTGGAGAGCCCAAGTTTATGGCTCCGTCTTTTGCTGGCACTGGCAATCACCTGAAGGCGCCCCTTGCTTTCCAGGACGGCCTTGACAAGAACAAGGATATTCAATTCTTTTCAACTCACAAGTAGGCTAAACCAAAACTCATCACAGTGGTAAAGATGTAATTATACTGACAAAAGAAAAAAACAGCTACATCAGCGGTGCCACTTCTCCTGGCGTCACCTTGCAAGGAACTCTGATGAACCACTCCAGGACCGTGGGCTCAATCCAAGGCCACCTCCCAGAGTACAATGCCATTTTCGCCACTCCAGAAGCCCAGAAGGCCACTCCTCTGATCTTCGGCGAATGCAACTCTCTTTACAACCAGGGCAGGCCAGGCCTGTCCAATACCTTTGGAGCCGCCCTTTGGGGCATCGACTTCAACTTGTACGCGGCTTCGGTTGGCTTCAAGCGCGTCCATATGCACATGGGAACCAACTATCGTGTAAGTCAACCTCATTATCCATATCGTGTAGAGAAGAGACAGCCGTGGCTGATGCAACCAACAGTACCAAGCTTGGCAGCCAATCGAGACAGACCTGGCTTCCAGGGGCACCAAAGCTCCCTACTATGGCAACATTGCCGTCTCTGCCACGCTGGGCGCCTCAAACATCCTCCCCGTCAGCATCACCAACATTCCCCTGGCTGATTCCCGCGAAGCCGCCTACGCAGCCCACTACACAGGCCCCCTGCTCAACGGGCATCTCGCTCGCATCACCGTCCTCAACATGCGAGGCTACAACACCACCGTCGACGGCCAGGGCCTTGAACCGCTCGCCAATCCTCCCCCACGCCCCAGCCAGAGCTACACTTTTGCCGTGAGTGGCGTCCGCAACGGAGAGATTGTTGGCATCCAGCGTCTGCTGGCAAACGGAAGCGATGCCATCACCGGCATTACTTTTGATGGATGGAGCTACAACTATGAGCTTGCGCTGGGCAAGCCTGTGCGGCTGCACAACGTTACTGTGGGAGAGACTGCGGTTGTAAAGAATGGACAGGTCACTGTGCAGGTCCCTGATTCGTCTGCGGTTGTGCTGAATTTCCCGCTGTTGTGAGAATAGAATGAGACTTGGACTAGGACATGATTTATGAGTACATGTAATAATGTGTATATGCTGGCTGTATTATGTATTTCGTGATGCTGATGCCTTAGTTCTAAAGTGAAAGACATTCGGTGTCCTCAACGGATTGTTCAAGCGTTGAATTGATAATTGAATCTAGACAATGCAACGAGTACAATAGATAACTGTAATAATTCAGTCGCCAAATGGCCGTCTAGCGACGGGCTTATCCATATACTATGGCGAGATGCAAATGGCTGCTAGCGGAAACAGAAATGTGATTTCCGTATAGTTTGCTATACGACAGCGCACATCAACCAATCATGGGCGGATGGTTTAGTGGTATAATTTTCCCTTAGCATCGGCAATCATCCGATTAGCCTCTCGCATGGGAAAGGTCCGGGGTTCGATTCCCCGTTCGTCCAGGTTATTTTTTTGCATTTGTTTACAATTACTTCCTCCAGTCAGCATTTGTCTCTGAGATTCTTCGAGCTTTAACAATGCATCAATAGATTCTCCTTCTTTTTTTTAACGGCACATCTTATGGTCTCCGATCTTCCTTTCATGGCATCACTCTGTCAAGTCATATGGTTAGATATCAAATGCAAGCGTGCCTATACAGCTGGCCATGACGATAAGAAACTCCGTAGCTGGGAATAATGCGCGATAAAGATACGAGAGGATTTTCTCATAATTAAGGTCTCTAAAGGTGTAGCAACTGTGCATTCCGTTCATACAGCATTATCAGCTTCATCCATCAAAGCACTTTGAGAGCCAGCTCAAAGAGATCAAAGAAAGCCTCCTGTTCCTTTTCAGCCTTTGCCAGCCCGAATCCGAATACTAGCGTCCTTCTCTCTTCCGGTGACCGTAGGGATATGTGGCTTGCAATCTGCGAGGCATAAAGCTGTCCAAGCGTTTCTCGACTATCGCCGCCTCCACCCAGCAGTGTCTTTGGCGCGAGATGAGTCGAAGGGAGCAATCCATGCTTGCCGCTTGGCAGGGCCATGTCAACGATGCCAGCGGAAGTTCCCATCATAGGGACTTGAATCTGCAGCTGTATCAGCATGGTTCTTCACTTGTTGGCAGCACATGAACTAGGCATACCCATTGAGCTAATCGCCCTTCTTGGCTGACTGTAATCATAATCTTGTCGGAGAATTCTAGAAGAGTGACTTCTGTAGGAACTCCATTGACCAGCCCAGAAGCTGATCGACTCCGTGCTGGGAAGGGTTCCTCTCTTATATCTAGCGTCGCCATTCTTAATTTCTGTTCCAAGTCCCCCAAGATCCAGGGTAAGTTGCCTCCGTGAGAGCTTCAGAAGCCAAATGAAAGCGCCGAATGGCCCCCGCACTATTCCCGATGCGGATCAAGACTTTGGCGGTCAAAAGCGGCAAAACTGCTGACCCACCAAAATTTCTGGTTATCGGCTTCTTGGTTCTCGCGATAGCGCTGCGAATTGAACGATACCAATGCAGTTCAGCATTGAGCATAATGTTATAAAGTCTCTCCATCACCAAGCCTCAAAAAATGGCTAAATTCGTGCCACGGCAGAGAAAGCACAGGGTGCTGGCTCGCGAACGAGCCAAAGAAAATGCTCGCCATGAAGTCGAAGACACCAACCAGGAAATCTTGCCGGCAGCGAAGAAAGACCTGGAGGAGAAGAAGGCTCGCATGAAGGAGCAGCTGAAACAAGATGGCGTGAAAATGAGCGGCAAGAAGGCGAAGCGCCTTGAGAAATATATCGATAACAAGCTCCGAAAAGACGAAAACCGAGAATTGCTTGCGAAGCTAGCCGAGAGAAAGATTGATACGAGCCTGTTTTCGAGCAGCAGATCTCTTGGACAGGGGCGCGAAACGAAGAAGCAAGCGTTGACTCGTGCGCTGAGAGAGCACAGAGCTGGAGTTGATCCCACGTCGTCGGCAGAGAATCTCCTTTTCGAGCAGCGGCCAGAAGTTGATGAAGATGAGAGGGAAGACGAAGATGATGCGAATATGTCGGATGACGAGCCTGCACCCGCACCCGCACCCGCACCCGCACCCGCACCAAAAACTGAAACCGAGTCCCCAAAAGCGGCTGTTCAGCCGGCTCAAGAAGCGACAGTGGCGGCGACACCGGCAGTTTCTGTTGGATCTGGTCTCAAACGAGCGCTCGAACTAGATGACGAAGGCCGACCAGTAATTCAGAAGCGACAAAAGAGAGGTGGCCTGAAGTCAAAAATCTCTCTTGTCGCAAACCAACAGCCAGCTTCAGAAGAATCAGAGGATGACGACGAATGGAATGGGCTCAGTGGAGATGAGAAAGAGAAAGCCGACGAAGACGAAGACGAGTCTGACGAAGATTCCGAAGATAATTCGAGCGAGGACTCCGAAGAAGAGGAATCCGAATCCGAAGAAGAAACAAGCGAAGACGAGGTGATGGATGAAGAGCAAAAGAGCCACAGGTCATCTTCTTTCAAGGCATGGGCCCATCAGCAGATAAACGAGGCACAAGGATACCAACCAGTAGACGCAGCTTCGTCTGTCCTGGAGATACCTAAGCCGGAAAACTTCGTTCCCAGGGCTCCCGAACAAGAGCCGCTACCAATGGAATTACAAGTAACTGAAAAGACTTCAAGAAAAGTCTTTAGTGTAGGCGTTGTCCGAACGCCCGAGATTCAAGAGGCTCGAATGAAGCTCCCGGTCGTCTCTGAGGAGCAGAGGCTCATGGAAGCAATTCACAACCATGACATTGTCGTAATATGCGGTTCTACCGGTTCTGGAAAGACGACTCAGGTACCTCAATTCTTGTACGAAGCAGGTTATGGGTCTCCAGATTCTCCAACACCAGGCATGATTGGCGTCACTCAGCCTCGTAGGGTTGCTGCTGTCAGTATGTCTAAGCGAGTGGCGGACGAACTGGGAGATCATTCAAGCGCAGTGGCTTATCAAATCCGATTTGAGGGCAACGTTGACGCAAAGACAGCCATCAAGTTCATGACTGATGGTGTGTTGCTTCGAGAAGTTGCGCAGGATATCACTCTGCGAAAGTATTCGGCTATCGTTATCGATGAGGCTCACGAGAGAAGCGTCAATACCGACATCTTAATTGGTATGCTCAGTCGAGTCATTAAGCTGAGGACCGAACTGTCGCAAGAGGACCCAACGATCAAGCCTTTGAAACTCATCATCATGTCTGCCACGCTACGGATAGAAGATATGACCATGAATCCGACTCTCTTCCCAACACCACCTCCTGTTGTGGAGGTTGAAGGACGCCAGCATCCGGTGACTATTCACTTCGCGCGTCGCACGCACTCTGACTACGTAGAGGAAGCATTTAAAAAGATTTGCAGAGGCCATAAAAAGCTACCCCCTGGTGGATTTTTGGTCTTCTTAACTGGCCGCAACGAGATTTTGCAGCTGAGCAAGAAGTTAAAGGCTGCTTTTGGAGGACCAAGGTCAGCTGAAGGCCCCAAGGTGCAGATATCAGCGACCGAAGCACCAGTTGAAGTCGAAGATCTCGAATTTGGCGATGTTGATGCCCACGATTTTGACGACGACATAGACGGCATCGAATCTGATGATGAAGGAGAAGGAGAAGACGAATTCAAGATTGACGAAGAAGATGAAGTCGTTCCCCTCAAGATGCAGATACTGCCTCTCTACTCATTACTTCCTGTCAAAGAGCAGCTGAGGGTTTTTGAAGACGTTCCAGAAGGAACTCGAAAAGTCATATTGGCAACCAACGTTGCAGAGACCAGTTTGACCATTCCTGGTATGCGATTTGTTTTCGACTGCGGACGCTCAAAGGAAAGGAACTATGACCGTCTCAGTGGTGTCCAAAGCTACGAGATTGGCTGGATTAGCAAAGCTAGCGCTAGCCAGCGATCTGGTCGTGCTGGACGTACCGGACCTGGTCACTGCTATCGACTCTACTCATCGGCTGTCTATGAGAGAGACTTCCAAGAGTTCTCAGATCCCGAATTACTCCGTACGCCTATCGAAGGCATTGTGCTGCAGCTCAAAGCCATGAACTTGCAGAACGTCGTCAACTTCCCCTTCCCAACGCCTCCCGACCGGCAGATGCTTGCCAGGGCTGAAAAATTACTTACATATCTTTCTGCCATATCCCCCAGCGGACAAGTTACAAAAGTTGGAACGACAATGTCCATGTTCCCCCTATCACCTCGATTTGCAAGAATTCTGCTCGTGGGACATCTCCACAACTGCCTGCCCTATACCATTGCTCTGGTAGCTGGATTGTCCGCAGCGGAAGTCTATCTCTCGGAGAGTCAAGCAATTCCGGCTCTGGCTGCTAAAGAGGACACCGAGATTCGTACTGCAGAAGATGTAATTGCCGAGGATCGCCAAGCCAATGCCAGACGACTATTCAACCAAGTTCAGAAGAATTTCTGCTTCTTAGATGACAAATCTGACGCTATTAAGCTGCTGCAGGTGGTGGGCGAGTATGCGCATGAACCGACTGAGAAGTGGTGCGAGGCTCATTTCGTCCGCTTCAAGGTCCTCAAGGAGATTCAACAGCTGCGGAAACAAATCACAGACCTACTGCGCACAAACATTCCTTCGTTTGCGGCGCTCAAGTACCAGGACAAGCTGGATCCCCCGTCACCAAAGCAAGTCAGTGCTTTGAAGCAAATGACTGCTGCTGGCTTCTTGGATCAAGTGGCTATCCGCGCTGATCTGGCACCCAATCCGCCTGAGCAGTTCAGAAAGCCACGCCGAGCTATCGATGTGCCATATATACCCCTTATTCCTTTACACAGACCCGGCAGCGGCGAAGACCCATGCGTTTATATCCACCCTGCCTCTTCTCTTGCACACGTCAGCATCCAGGAATGCCCCGAGTATATCGTCTATGCCTTTCTCCAGCGAGCCACACCTTCTGGTGCACTCGATTCGGAAAAGAAGCCCAAGACGAGAATGCACGCTCTTACCGACGTGACGGGTGGACAACTGGCAGGACTGGCAAAGGGAACACCGCTGATTAGCTATGGAAAGCCAATCAAGGAGGTGAAGGCGCAGTCGTTGGGGGCAGATGGTGCCATGACGAGAGAATGCTGGGTCGTGCCATACTTGAGGGCAGAGAATACTGCAGGACAGGGATGGCCTCTGCCGGCGCAGAAGGTGAAGCAGAAGAAATTAGCGGGTAAGGGGTGGGTTGTTGAGTGAAGTTGAATAGTACCTATATATATCACATAATGGCGTTGTTGGATGGGTTAGAATGAATAAAAGTAATAGATATATAAATTACTAACGATATTATGCTACTTGTACTTCTACTGGCTTGCTTCCAATACACGGTGGAGACGAGTGGGAATTGATATATCCGTTTATATGATGCTACGCTATATTTCTATCTTCCTGTGAACAATTTCGACCCAACCTCGAACCGGGTATCAAAAACAAAAAAAACCATAACGCCGCCATTTATCCTTTTATAGCCAAGAAGCTTTTGGTAATCTGCACACACAAAAAAAAAAGAGCAACCCTTTCTCATGATGCTGCAGGAGTCGCCGCAGGAGTCACGCTAGGACTCATCTTGCTCTTCTTCCTCTTCAGCTTAGGCATCGTAGCCGATTTCGGTGTCTTGTCAGCCTTGCCATCCTTTTTATCGTCCAGTTTGGTATTTAGCATCGGTGGTCCGCTCATGGCACTGATTCCAGTGGGAGCAGCAGCGCCTTGAGGAGGCAGTACCGGCTTGCGACCTGTAGAAGAGAGGTGGAATTCTCCAGGCTTTCCAGTAATGGGGATCTCGTCAATGTATTCTCCTCCATATCGTAGGTGGATCAGTAATGATTCCTCGGCGACTCTGTCCATGGAAGGGGCGTCGTGCTTTGCTGCTGCTGTTGCAGAGGCTGATTTGCCGGCTTCGTCGAGCACTGGTTTCTCCTCTTGCGGTTTGGCTGGGGTGGTGGTAGATTGGCTTGCGGGGAGATGGTATACGTGGCCTGTAGATGGACGCCATTTGCGGGCTGCTTCGGCGGCTGGTAAAGCTTTTGCAATGGCCGAAGATATTGTCATCTAGGAGCAAAGTCAGTCATTCATTCTTTAACGGGTGGTTTTTACGAGTGCTGAGCAGGTCCTCTGGCTCTTTCACATACAATCCTGGCTGCCAAAATATCCGCCAACGTGGGGGCCATGTAAATATTCTCGCCTACAACAAAAAACGAGGCGTGGACCGTGATCTCGTCGTCGTCTTGGTATCGCTTCCGCCTCGTCTGCTTGCGAATGACCCAAACGCCGGTTCCCATGCCTGGACCCGTCTCGGCAGGCTCCTCTCCCACGATGAATTCCAAGCCCGACATTGTCTTGAGACGCGTTTCAAAGGCCTCACGCGTTTGGATGTAGTGGTACATGGCCATGTTGTTCATTGCCTGGGCCATGATGACGGCGTTGTTGGAGGTGCGCTCGAAGAAGGGCGATTCGGCGAAGTAGAAGAGGATTGTGTTGGAGTGGAGGCCGCCCATCTGGGCTACGATCTGGGGGGATCGCCATTGGATCTCGTCGAGAGGAGGGTCGTTTGGATTCGACATTTCGAGACTGGCTCTGTTGGTGTTGATGTTGCGGGAGAGAGAAGATGATGGATGCTGTGAGGTGCCTAAGCTTGGAGAGAGCCTATCTAGCTCGTAGGGTAGCGGTACTAGCAGAAGCTTTTAGTGGGTTGGCGCTGTAAAGAAGCGCTACCCAGTGTGGAGTATCGATTACGGCGGGCCCTTACTTCGCGTTCTGCCGTCGCTTTGATTCTTCATCATAACCAAGACCTTTCACGACGACTCTATTCTGTCTCTCTCCAACATGGTGGCGAGTCAGTACAACTGTCAATAATTTACGTCTCAAATTCATTCTCGCCGTTTTTACTCTCATATTCTAGACGACACCGATCATGGATCTTCTCTCGACCATCCGAAAAACCGGCTCGAGAGGTGGCGTCAACTTCAGCTGGGAAGAAGTTGCCAACTCCAGCCATCGCGAAAACTACCTCGGCCACAGTCTCAAAGCTCCAGTTGGAAGATGGGCAAAGGGCAGAGATTTGAACTGGTACGCCAAATCTGAGGCCACCGCGGCGTCATCGAACGAGACAGACGAAGAGCGCCAGGACCGAGAACAAAGGGAGGAACTGCGCAAGATCAAAGAGGCGGAGGAAGACGCAATGGCCAAAGCATTGGGCCTGCCGCCTCCAGTCAGGAATACGTCTGGAGCCAATGCGGTGGAAGTTGAACCGAAGCGACAAGTCGGCCCTGCGAGTGGACCGCCGAGAGAAGGGGGCAGAGATGAGGCAAAACCAGAGAGATCAAGGCGACATGGAGACGATAGAAGAGAACGAAGACGGCACAGGAGCAGAAGCAGAGACAGAAGCAGGAGCCCTGACCGGCGTCGCGACAGAGATTATCGGCGGCGTAGTCCTGATCGTGCCGAGGGACGAGACGAAAGAAACCGCGACCGGGATCGGGATCGGGATCGCCGACACCGTCGAGATCGTGAAAGAAGTCGAAGCAGAGACTGGAGAGACGACAGACGTGACGATGGGAGAAATGAGAGGCGAGACGATGGGAGAAATGAGAGGCGAGACGATGGGAGAAATGAGAGGCGAGACGAGCGACGGCAGAGAGATAGGAGCAGGCAGCGGCATCGCTCGCGATCAAGGGAGCGCAGACGACGGAGTCCTGGGCCAAATTCTCGTCGCGAAGATTAATGCGGCCGTTTTTACAAGGTCATTCATTAATCTTCTATAAGATTGTTATATAGATGTGCATTTCTCGAGTATGTTACAACTTACAAATAATGAGCAAAGATACCCTTATCAGATACTAGGATGCTACAAAAACTACATGATACCTACATTTCATATCATAATAGTGCTACTACCAACTTCGCATCTTGCTTTCTAATATCTGTTTGACATATGTCGCAAACCGGAAACCTGTTCCGTCCCACATCTTCAAGTGCCAGGCAGCATGCCAACGGTTTGCGGCAGTAACAACTTCCATAGGCACTAACGGGGCCTCCGTGTTTGTACTTCAGCGCCAGTCGGCTTGCTAGCCGAAGATCCTTTAGCGCATTTGGCCGCTATAACATTGTTTGCACGGGGTCTTGACACGTGCAGTTGTAGCGGCGAGTCGTCAACGTAAGCTCCCTAGTAGCATCACTGCCTTGGATTTCGTACTTTCAAAACCATCTCCCTCCAACAAACGATGCGGGCATCCGGCTCTGCGCATAGGGGCTTAGTCTGATCCTGTATCTTTCTCTCCTTTATTTGCCTTTGTTTATTTGTCGTGGGTCATTCGGTTCGTTTTATTTGCATCAGTAACGCCGCCTGGCTTTGTTGGGTTCTTTTAGCGAGCGTCTCCAAACCTCGGTTGGGTCAGCTTGTCCGTTTAACGTACAAGGCTGGGATTCCCCTTTACGACACACTCGCTACTGCGTAACGAAGGATAGAAACATGTACTTTTGGATCTAAAAGTCGAATACGATCACTACCCGTCTCCAATAATGGCGATGGATTATTCGAGCCTCCGGGCAGCCGCTCTGCGAGACGGCGAAGACGAAGAGGCTGTTACCGTCGATACCCGCGCTCTGATCGACAAAGTACTGGCTCGATATTCGGGAGAGTGGACAACTCTACGAGAGCTCATACAGAATGCCGCCGATGCGCAAGCCACGACTGTTTCGATCAAGTGGGAGACGCATCCGTCGACAAGCGTTCCCCTTCCTAGCAATGCGAACCGATCCGAGTTGCTGAAGCACACGATAGCCAACCATACGCTGCGGCGATTGGTTGTCCAGAACGATGGCCAGCCTTTCACAAAGACTGACTGGGGGCGCCTCAAGAGAATCGCCGAAGGAAACCCCGACGAAACCAAGATTGGAGCGTTTGGTGTTGGCTTCTACAGCGTCTTTGCCGATTGCGAGGAACCCTTTGTTAGCTCTGGAAGCGAGGCCATGGCTTTCTACTGGAAGGGAAACTCTCTGTTTACGAAGAAGTCACATCTGCCTGAAGATAAATCATCGCCCTATACTGCGTTTGTGCTAGACTATAGAAATACGACAACTCCCATGCCGAATCTGCTGTCTATAAGCCAGTTTCTGGCCACGAGTCTGACGTTCGTTGCGTTGGAGAAGATGGAGTTTTGGATAGACGATCATTTGATTTTGTCTCTTCACAAGAAGACATCGCCAAGTGTTGACCTGACCTTGCCTCGTGACCTAGAATCTCGGACAAAGGACAACATCATGAAAGTAGCAAGTGTAGGTCGTACGAGCACTCAGATTGACGCATCTTTCATGAATGCGGTTGGATGGAAGCCGCAAGCAGCAGCATCTACCACGAAATCTTCAGACTCGTATGGTTCAAACGATGCGCCCTCACTCAAGTCCTTCTTTGCCAGATTCACCGCAACTGCATCAAATAGCAGTCTCCTGAAGACTAAGCAGCAGGCAGAAGAGAGCCAGGCACAGACAAAGATCACCGAAGATGTTACCAAATTGAACACCGCCACAATATTCCTTAGAGCTACCACTGCCAGTATCAAGACTCACGTATCCTCTTCTTTTTCGGCTGAGCTTGAGCGTGCTACCAAGAAGCCTCCTCCAAAAACTACCAAGATATCTATTCTCACTACGTCATATGACGAGGCTGAAGCTTCCAATAGCTCGTCGACCGAAAGCGGCGCTTTTGCCAAAGCAATAGACGTATTTGCTTCCGTGCTGCCAAGCAAAAAGCCGGGCGGCCGTATCTTTATCGGCTTCCCTACCATGCAGACAACAGGCGCCGGCATGCATATTTCCGCCCCCTCTGTAATCCCCACCGTGGAAAGAGAGGCCATCGACTTGAATGCTCGCTGGGTTAGGACGTGGAATGTTGAACTTCTTCGAGCCGCAGGTATCATAGCGAGAATAGCCTTTGCCAACGAGATGGACGACCTTGATCGCAGGATCCGACAATCATCTGAAGCTGGCAAGAAGATATCTGCTGAGATTGTTGACAAATTCATGCCCGAGGCGCTCCATACCCTCAAGACATTTACCTTTGTTGACTCTACGCCGAGCAGCCAGGTCGGCCAGATTATCGAAGAGGCTTTTTGGACCTGCTTTAAGAAGGCTTCTATCGAAGTGTACTCAAGCAGGGGTGTATTGCAAACATCACAAGTTCGGCTGGGCTCAGAAGAGTTGAGTTCATTCGTGGATAGCATTCCGGTCGTGCCTCAAGAGATGAAGAATGCTCCATTTGTGAAGAAACTCATCGACTTTGGCCTCATTTCCCACATAACTGTAACCGATGTTAAACAGGAGTTGGAAGCCAAAGCTCTTACAAAATCCCAAGCCATCAACTTCATCAAATGGGCGGGCAAGAAGACCTTAACCGGCGAGATTGACCCGGGAAGCAGGGCCGCTCTTATGGACGTCGCTGTTGCCACTCTCAGTGATGAAAACGATCAGGGTGAAATCGTGGCGCTGGGCAGCATAAGCAATTATCTTAGTCTTGCAAAGATTCCTGCAGGTATGCCTGTCCCTCCAACTACAGTGCCATTCGCTCTCATTGTGAATATCAGTGCTTCTGAGTTGGAAGCTCTTGGGTGGGAGCCGCTGGAGATTGTACCGTGGCTACGTTTCCTCATAGAAACTACGAACTCTAGGCCTGAGGAGGAGAGCGTCACTAGGTCGTCCAAATTTGCCGTTTCTGTTCTCACTGTTCTATCCAAAAACTGGGAGAATATGACTATGATTAGTAGGGGCACTGTGCTAAGTCTTATCCAACCAACCCCAATGATACCGACCAAGCTGGGCATGAAGAAACCAACGGAATCTTTCTTCGCGTCTGTGAAGCTTTTTGATGATTTGCCGGTCATCCAAGGCTGCGAGAAGGTGAAGGAGAAATTCCTGGCTGCCATTGGTGTACGAAAGACAGTTGACTTGGAGACCATTTTCACTCGTCTGCTCAACGCCTCAGGAGAGGATGGCCAAAAGAAATGGAGCCATATGGAGCTTATCAAGTACCTTGCTTCTGTCCAGAATGACATTCCTTCGGACGATCTTAGGAAATTGAAAGAATCCAGAATCTGTCCTGCTGAGGCAGGACCCAAGGGTATGGAGCCTACAAAGGCCACGACGAAGTTGTACAAGGTCTCAGAACTGTTTGAGCCGAAAGACTCTCTTCGATCCCTCCAATTGCCCATCATTCAGTGGCCCGGGCCTCCTGGCAGCTTTCGTCCGAGCAGCCCTGAGGCTCGCTTTCTGGCTATCCTTGGCTTGCGGACTTTCCCTTCAGTTCCTGAGCTGGTGGACATGATGTCATCGAGCGATCAGGCCTTGAGAACTTCGGCTATGACCTACTTTATTGCTAATCATCATACGAATCGATATGCTGCTTTTGATCTCAGCGACTGCCGCAAACCCATTCTGCCGCTCCAAGGAAGTACCAAGTTGGTCACGCCAGCCGCATGCTTCACGAATGAGAGAGCGTCGGTACTTGGATTTGAGATCTTGAGCCGAGATCTCCATGATCATGCTAACGTATGCATCCCTTCCCTTCTCCTCAGATATCCATCATGTAATCTAACAGAGTATATCAGAAATTCGGCGTTGCGCGAGATCCGCCTATGGTTGAGTGCGTGAACCGTCTGTTGACTAACCCCCCAAAGAACTATCAATCCGCTGTGACTCTCTTTAGCTACTTTGCCTCTCGAATTAGCGAGCTTGGAGAAAGTAGCCTTGTCAAGCTCCGGACTGCTGCAATTATCCCTGTGACCCGGTCCACCGGATCAGCAAAATCAGGCTCAAGTACGTCTTATATCAGCCCATCACGGGCATACTTGGGAACGTCTTCCACATATGGCGACATTTTCGACTTTGTGGACTTTGGCCAAGATGGGAATGCATTCTTATTTAAATGCGGCGCGAAGAGTGAACCAACTAAAGTGGAGGTTGCATATATGACGTGCAACGAGCCGGCAAGGCTTCTCAGCGTGTTACAGAGCCCCGAGAAATATTTAGATCTGCTCAAATCTTTAGCGGAGTCTGCTTCGACCTTACAGCGCGACAAGGAGCTTTGGCGGAAAATGAAGAGCTGCTCGTGTCTTCTCGCTTATAAAGAACTCGTGGCGCCGTCCAAGGGCGGTAGCAACGATTTGGACGAAGAAGAAGCTCCGATCAAGCAGTATCAACTTGCTGCTGCTAACCAAATTGTGGTTTTGGACGACATTATTAGCTACCGACTTTTCAAAGAGTATTTGATATGTGCTCCTGAGGAGGACATTCTCGAGACATTTTATCTCAAACTTGGTGCGACGAGGCTTAGTAGCATAGTTCAAGAAGATGTGCGCATTGGACCTCACACAGGACGACTGCCGATGGCTGAATCGCTTAAAAAGCATGTTCTTGAAAGATCCAAGATTTTCTTGTACGAATATGCCAGCTACCGCAGGGATGCTATCAAGCACGATGCGAAGTGGCTCGAGAAGAATCTTACCGTGGAAGTGGTTCGATCAGTGGCGCTTCGGCGCAGCTTGCAAGGCCACAGGCAAACGCATACCGAGAGGCGCTCTGCAGCTGCCACGTACACCAACCGAGTATGGGTATTGTATGTGGCTGATGACGGAAAGCCGGACATGTACCAGGTTGGTCAGGCTATCTGTCAAATGCTGCTCGATAGACCAAACCAGCAAGCGTATCTATTCTTCGAGCCGTTCCTCACCCTCGATCTTTACCAACTGAGGTCGCGTGGGTACAACGTTGACCGAATCCTTCGAGCAAAGGCTGCCGAAGCGAGAATCGCGGAAGAGGAGAGGCGCAAGGCGTTGGAAGAAGAACAGAGACAGATTCGGGAAAGAGAACAGAACTGGGCACAGCAATCCCAGTCTGACCGTTCCAAGAACCCGCAACTTCCACAGGCAGCCGAAGCTGCGCGAGAAGCTCCAAAATCTCCAGCGTCTTCGCCTTCCATGCCGGGAGCATGGGACTCTCCCGAAGAGAACACACAGGACAAAACTGCCAACAACAGAAAAAGCAGGGGCCTATTTTCCAACCTTAGCCGTAGACTTGGATTTGATACCCAGGATGACGATAAGAACGACTCCCGAGGACAGGTGGAGCAGTTTATGGGCAACAATTCCAACACCAACGCGGGCCCATCGTCGGGTGACGGGGCCGCTGGTAATGGGGATGGCCAAAAGGATGATGGCAAAGTCACAAACCCTGCCGTTGTGCAACAGAATCTGCTAAACGCAGTCAATGCAACCCGGGCGCACGGCTCCGACAGAGTCTTCTCAGAGCCTCAAGTCAATGAGGTCAAGGAACAGGCAACATACTGCGACAAGAAACCGGCTCAAAACATCAACTTTGTGGCTGAGGCTTCCAATGGCATGAAAGTCTTTGTGGCCAAGGATATGAGTGCCAACCCTGCAGCCTTTTTGTCGGCAAATCTAGCAGCAATCAACTCGTTTGCATCACTGCTTGTGGAAGTGGGCGCAGTTTACTCGTTGGCGCCGAAAGTGTTGCACATATTCTATGATGAGGCAGGCGGCACGATTGCGTTCAATACGGGTGGAAGCATCTTTTGCAACCTGCGCTTCTTCCTCCAGCTGCACGCGGCACAGGTTGATGTGCCAAACGGGGCTGGCAAGGCCGAGGCAGGGACTTGGTGGTGGGTTGTGATGGCCCACGAGTTGGCTCACAACTTGGTTTCGACTCACAACTCTGATCACAGTTATTACACGTATGTTATCTCCTTGATACAGCTTCGAATATATTACCAGTTGTTGACTAACAGTTTTGCAGTGAATCTTTTATCCAGCAATATATGGGCAAAATGATGGCAAAGACTGCCCAGTGGACTCAGGGTGGTGCGTCCCGGTCAGCTGAGCTCCCTACTCGACCTGCGCCAGAGAGGCAATCGGTTCCTTCAGAACCGCCGCCTTCGTACAGAGAAGCGCGGAATGCAGCCGACTACATGTTTGGCTAATGTCACGATTTGTATTGTGTGGGCGTTTTGATATTTGTCCGGTTCTCTTTTTCTGGGCGTTTGACCGATACAGCGAATGATAGACGAGCGATGTGGAAGTAGACAGCGTATAAGTCGCGATGACGGACGGAGACGGATTGATGGGCAATTGTTTTTTTAGAATGGCCTCTATAGACTACTCAACTCTATCTTTTGCGATTAGATACATACCACGCAGTTTATGAGACGCCGACTATAGAGAACTGAACTGAAATCCTATCAGCAAAGCTCAGCAAGCTTGTTTGGTTGCTCAAACAAAAGTTCCATTCCCATGTTGCGTTACTCCAATTTAATTCGTTAGCCTCGATACTAATTCTTAAAAAAGCTGATTACCTAAGGCGATGCCGATTGTCGGCTGGTGTAGCTCGAGTTGCAAGTGAAAAACTTTCGACGCATTGGTTGTTTGTTACACTTGATCATTATCCCAAGCATTCGTGAAAAAATGGATCAATCGGAGGCGCAGGCTATTGACAGTTCTTCTGGCAGCGAGAAGGGCCTGAACAACAGCAGAGGCAGCAGAGGGTACGCGGGCCGCCTCTATAATTCCCCAAAGACTCCAGTTCCCGCTAACAAGGTGCTGCATCTGCAGGCGACGACCAAGCATCATCCTGCCCCCACGCGATGAGCGCGACCAGCCAGACGCAAAGCGCCGGCGGAGAAAGAAGAAGGCCGCGCGGCGGGCCAGGAAGGACGACGTGGACGGCGACAGCAGCAGCAACGTGAACACGGGCGCGGACACGGGCGCGGACACGGCGCTGGCCAAGACAACCGGCCCGCTCGTCGACTTTGAGGGCCTCAGCCGGCCCAGCTTCGGCACGCAGCAGCGCCGCAAGGAGACGCCCGAGGCGGCGGCGCTGCGCCTGGAGCGCATGAAGGGCGCCGTGACGACGCTGCTGGAGTGCGTGGGCGAGGACCCGCACCGCGAAGGGCTGCTGGCGACGCCGCAGCGGTACGCAAAGGCCATGCTGGACTTCACCAAGGGCTACCAGGAGAACATCTCGGACATTGTCAACGGCGCCATCTTCCAGGAGGGCCACAACGAGATGGTGATTGTCAAGGACATTGACGTGTACTCGCTGTGCGAGCACCACCTGGTGCCCTTCATGGGCAAGATGCACATTGGCTACATCCCCAACAACGCCGTCATCGGCATCTCCAAGCTGCCGCGCATCGCCGAGATGTTTGCGCGCCGGCTGCAGATCCAGGAGCGCCTGACAAAGGACGTGGCGAATGCCATCTTCGAGGTGCTGGCGCCGCAGGGGGTGGGCGTCGTCATGGAGTCGTCGCACCTGTGCACGGTGATGAGGGGCGTGCAGAAGACGGGCAGCACGACGATTACGAGCTGCGTGCTGGGGTGTTTTGAGAGGCGGGAGAAGACGCGGAATGAGTTTCTGAGCTTGATTGGGGTGAATCGACGGTGATGATGAGGTGCTTGCTTGTAGTACTATTCGCTTGGGCTTGGGAATTTTTTTTTTTGGGGCTTTTGCTTGGGCGTGGGTTTTTTGACTAATGGGCTATAGCTAGCTTTTGGCTGTGTGATATTTAGAAGCTGCATGTTAATGAATTGCTGACTTTTTTTTTTCTTCTGGAAGGGGGTTTTTATGTGTTTTGCTTTTTTTTTTGTGTCTTGCTTTGTTAGTCGACTGAGACATGCTGGGATAGCATAATGCAAAGTAGGCATCTTTATTTGCCAGCGGGAGAGCTTGTTATTCAAGTTGATTTTGACTATCTAATGGTGCCATACTTGGAACGAGATTCCTTCCAATTCAATTGAAATAACAGATTTGTCCAATATTCTCTTGGTCAGCCTGGGTTGAATAATTGTAGCTTCAATATATGGATTGCGATAGCTTGGTCCAAGTCTATTGCTTTATAGTGCATGGAGTGTTTCCCCAACTCTTTGGCAACAAAACATAGAAAGTATTAGAGCAAATAAATGAGGATACGATATCAATAAACCTAACATATATATATATATATATTTTTTTTCCACCACGTTATTATTTGCGACCCAATCATGAGTAGCATCAAGACTATTTGTTGTTGATATCATTGCCCAGTAAACCAAGTCACATGCCCCTCCACGTGACTCCACTTCTCAATGGCGGATCCTCCAACCTCATCATCCCAATTCCGATAGCCCAGGCATCACGGCCCATCCAAGCTCTCAAAACCGGCCAATTCTCCAACCACCACCAGGGAAGACGCCAATCCCCGGACCCTCGATCTCTCCTCCATTCAACACAGATCAAAAATCTCCCACTCCATCCATCATGGTCCACCGCGTCGCTTTCTGGAGCTGCTTCGGTTCGTGTCTCTTCCCCACTCACCCGGACAAAATCTCTCTTTGAAGCTATCCAAGCTAACCACTCTCTTTCTCTCCCCCCCCCAACAGGCCTGGCCGTGCGCTTCTGGCAGGTCGGCATTGAGATGCGCCCCTTCTTCAACCGCTCCTCGCTGTGGGCGTACCCCGTCTATGCGCTCGGCGGAGCGAGCTTCGGACACTGGCTGCAGGGCGTGGACGACCGACAGACCGAGATGCTGGGCGAGCGAAAGAGGGCTTTGTTGGAGAAGAGGGCGAGGAAGGCGCAGCGAGATGCTGAGAGGGGACAGGAGGCTTAAACGGTACTTGGAGAAAAAAGAGTGTTTTGAAGGAGGAGATTTTTAATAAAAGGGACATTTATGGGATGGAAAGGACAAGAAGAGCGAAATATCCGAATTGTACATAAAGATGGGCTGGAGAGCGAGGGAAGATTTCGGAATTGATCATCTTTTTTTTTCTGTCTTGGATTGATAGAATTGAACAAGTTTGAGAGACATGGGCTGAAATGTGATGTTATGTGTCATTGGATCGGCAAGCTATCGGGTTCAATGCATTGAGAGGCTTCCAAAGACACACATACATGCAGGCAAATATACATGATATAAATCATTCGTCATGCTCTCTATTTCAGTGTGGATTTTAAGATCATGGATTGGTTTCTTTCTTTATCCTTTGCTTAATGCCTTGTTGGCTACAGCCCTGCCTGATAGTATTCCATCATAAATGCTTCTGTATTTTTTGTTTTACTTTTACTTTTACTATTCCTCTTACAGTTCCTCCAGTTTTCGCAAAATTGCAGGCACCGACTTGGCTGAACAGATACCCAGCTCCGTCACCACAGCCGAAATAGACTTATCCCTCGTCGTGTCAAACAGCAGCCTAAACTCCTCATCCGTGTTCCTCTCCGGATCAATCTCATTGTACGTGAGCGAATCTATCGACACACGCTCCGTGAAATTGATCGTCTCGCACAGCGAAGTCACCCGCATGCCCAAGTCAAAGGCAGCCGTTGCGACGTCGCAAGTGCCTGCTCGCGCGTACATGGCTCCGTTGCTAAACATGGCCTCTGCAGCGACGAGAACAGTGGTCGATTCCTGAAGGTTGGTGCGCAGGGCGCCAAAGTCGGGTGAGTAGATTACGGGGATGCCGGCAGCAGTCAGCTTCTTGACGTGGCCGAGGCCGACTCTCTCAAACGGATCGTCGACGAGGATGACTTTGAAGCGCTTGCCGTTGGCCTTGGCTTTGAGGAGGGCCCTCTCTACGAGGTGGTGGTGCGCATATGTGAGGATGACGTCGTCTTCGGCAATCATGTCGGCTGCCGTATTGACAATGACGAGATCGGCCAGGGTGATGCGCTCGTGGATGAAGCTGTCGATGGCTTCGCACAGCAGCTTTTTAGCGTCAGAGTCGGCCATGTCGATATCAATCTTGCTGATCTGAAGCTTAAGCCACCTGATGGCGTTGCCCATGGAGAAGCACATGGGCCGGCAGGCCGTGAGATAGACAATTTGAGGGTTGAGAACGTGGGAGGTGAAGTGTCGAGAGAGGGTGGTTCCATGGGGTGTTGTGTATGAATCAATGACCTTGGGGTTTTTTGTTAGTTGACGAACCAGTACGCAAGTCTAATATACTGTGTAGCTATTTACCTTTTTAAAGGCCAAGAGAGTAGCCTCTAGCCGAGTGGTGCTATCACTGATGGCCATGGTGCTCATCTGCTGGCCCAGCAGCAGAACAGCAGGGTGGACGTCCTTGTCCGCATGGGTGATGTTGACGCCCTTTGCCATGGCCAGGTGGCTAAAGTAATCTGGAATCGTTGGCTTCACTTCCTTGGGCGCTGCTGGCACTGGCGCAGCCGATCGCGGCGCGGGAATCTTTCCATGCTGGGCTCCGGCCTGTGGTCCATCTTGTTTTGGCTTCGGTTTGCTGCCGCTCTTTGCGTCGCTCTGGGCTGGCGCTCCAGCAGGTGGTTGTGGCTGTGTGGCTTTGGCGGCCGCCCTTCTCGCAGCCTTTTCCTCCTTGGCCTTCTTCTTCAGCTCGGCACCGGAGAGCTTCTTCTCACCGGCAGGTTCAGCTGCTGCGCCGGCCTTGGCCTGGTCTTTTGACGCCTTCTTCTGGTCTCCCTGCGCTACCTGGTCCTTCTTCTCTACTGGAGCCTCGCTTTTGGGCGCGGGCTGTCCTCCTTCTGCCGCCATTAGGAGGGAGAGTTTGCGACAGGGAGGGACGAGGTCGAAGCGAGATGTTGGGCCGAGGATTTGGTGTATCAGTCACCGAATAGAGACGGACGTGTATCGGAGTCGCTCTCGACCGCAACGATTGAATTAAGAAACCGAAATCGCTCGGGTTCAGATGTCGTCGCAAGAGGAGGATCTGGCGATTCAGGCTGCGAGAATAAAGGAATACCGGCCCAAAGCAGTCCGATGTAGATGCTGGCGAAGTCGTCGAAGCAAGTCTTGCGAGAGTTGAAAAGGTGGGGTCTTTGAGTCACTGCAAAATAAATCGAGAAGCGGAAATGCCCCGCGCTAAGGTTAAGATTTGGGACGAGCTGCAGCGAAACTTTGCTGCGCGCAGCGAATAACTGGCTTTACGAGCTTTGCATGCTATAATGAGCTTTTCATGCTATAATAAGCTTTCTGAGCTGCTGCATATTGGGAGATTTTGTTACGGCATTGAGATTATCATAGAGAGGCACGGCTGAGCGCTCGAGACGGATGTCAGCTGCTGCTACAGGCGCCTCTCGGGGCTGCTCTACAGCGCAGAGCGAGCTTCATGGTGCGAAATGGCATGCGCGATGTGACCTTTTGTGCGGCTGAAGCTGCCTAGAGGGAGATGTTCGATGCCTAGCAGATGGACACTCTCCCATCTTCCTTTGAAGCATCTCAGCTGGATTCCTTTCCTTGTACGCTTCCATTTGCTTGCTACAGGCTGATTTCTATATGCACATGAACAAAAATGTCAGTGGATAGTCATTAGTATGCAGCCTTGCCACGCAACAGATCCTTCATCTACAATTTCAAGATGCGGACACAATCCTGAGCATCACCACCAACGCGTCTTCTCACGCGTCTAATTCAACCATTTCCCATCGCCTCCAATAGCTCTGTCGTCTCTGCGCCAACAGCATCCCATAGATCTCGACGCAGTCCACTGCTCTCTTCGCTCTCCATCAGGTGGCCTCCTTCTTCACGCCAGTCCACCAGGGACCAACCGCAATGAAAGAAATAAACAAAAGCTTCCATCCAAAAGCAGAGGAATCGTAGGGTTCCAAAAATTCCCTGGCCGGGACGAACCCAGCCAGGAGTGGTCAGTGTATAGTTTTCAACTAGCAAAATTCCTCTCTCAGCTTATCGCTTCACGGAGAAGGAAAACGCCCGTGCACTTGGATGGGGAAGGAAAGGAAAGAAAAGAAGGTTGAAAATGTGGGAGGGCGGACGAGCTTTTATAGTGGCAGAGTGGGGCTGAGAAACGGATATTACATAAGCTGGCGCCTGCTGCGAGCAGGCAGCGAGACGCTAGCAGCAGGCAGCGGCTCAGCCCAAAAGTAGCTGCACCAGCAAGAGTCTCTGATAGCACTTTGAGCAGTGCAATTCAAGATGCTGTGAGATTGTGAGAAGAAAATGAGAAGCAGCACAAGACTCTGCTGATCTTGATTGTCTGCACGAAAACTATGCAATTTGATACGCTTGTGCCTGGCTCCTGGTAGTACTACCTACCTTATGACATAACTATACATGCAATCGCTTGTATGTGCTCCATGTCCAGAGCTGTGGCTAAGACAAGCTAACATTCGAGTTGCTCTCAGAAGAGGACGCCGTGACAGCCAAATATGCCGAGAAAACAGTCAATGGCCTGATGATGTGAATGTCTACGAGGCCCCTTGCTTTGTTTGGAGTTTTTACAATTAATGCTCTTGCACTGGTTACAATCTCCCATATCGGCTGCACTTTGACTCATACCCATTACTGCTAGTTAGGTATGGAGCAGCACGGCAGCAGTTGGCTGCTCCAATATAGCTCAGAGGCTAAAAACTCTCTCTCAGCCTACAAGCTTTCCATTGATACACCACCGAGCATGCAAGTCATACATTGACTTTAAATAAAAATTAAAAAAATGCTCAAATTCAAACGTGCGTATTCCACCGGCTTCGCCAATGCCATCCCGCCCGCCAAGCTAAAATACGTGCCCACGTCCGGCACGTATCCCAAGGGCTTCCTCGCCTCGGGCGTCTTCGTCGGCGTCAAGCCCGGCAACACCAGTAAGCCGGATCTCGCCCTCGTCACGTCTGACAGACCGGCCTCAGCCGCCGCCGCCTTCACCAAGAACAAGTTCCAGGCGGCGCCGGTGACGTTTAGCCGCAGGATTCTCCAGAGCAAGGCCAATGCCGGGCTGCGCAGCGTCATTGTCAACTCGGGCAACGCAAATGCTGTGACCGGTGTCGGAGGGCTCGAGGATGCGGCGAGCATGGCGAGGACGACGGACCAGAGGGTTGGCACCGACGATTCGACGCTGGTGATGAGCACGGGTGTGATTGGACAGAGGTTGGTGACGCGGATTTTGAAGAGAAAGGATTTTTTCATAAACTGACTGTATACATCGATAGACTGCCTATTCAGAAGATTGTGGACCATATCCCCATGGCCTATCACCATGCTGGAGAGTCTCACAGGCACTGGCTGGACTGTGCCAAGGCCATCTGCACCACCGACACCTTTCCCAAGCTCATGTCCCGGTCCTTTGAGCTACCCTCGTCTCCTGGAGTCGAGTACCGCATTGCGGGCATGACCAAAGGTGCCGGCATGATGGCCCCCAACCTGGCTACCATGCTCACCATCTTGGCTACCGATGCACCCATTGCGCCTAGTCTGATGAACCCTCTGCTCAAGTACTCGGTGGATCGCTCATTCAATGCCCTTACCATTGACGGAGACACCTCTACCAACGATACCGTGGCTCTTCTTGCCAATGGCGCTGCTGGCGGCAAGGAGATTTCTTCTGAGCGATCTGCCGACTACGAGGCCTTCAAGGAGCTCCTGACTGACTTTTCCGCCGAGCTGGCCAAGTACCTCGTCCGTGATGGCGAGGGAGCCACCAAGTTCGTCACGATCCGCGTTGTGGATGGTGCTTCCGAAGAGGCCTCTCGAGAAATTGCCCGAGCCATTGCTCGCTCCCCTCTCGTCAAGACGGCCCTGTACGGCAAGGATGCCAACTGGGGCCGTATCCTGTGTGCTGCGGGTTACGCACTTATTTCTCCTCCTGGCCAGCCTGTCAATGACGTTCCTGAGATTATCCCTGAGCGGACGAGCGTGTCTTTCGTCCCTACGGACGGCTCGGCTGAGCTGAAGCTGCTGGTGAATGGCGAGCCGGAGAATGTTGATGAGCAAAGGGCGAGTGAGATTCTCGAGATGGAAGACTTGGAGATTCTGGTAAGGCTGGGTACAGGTGATAAGAGCATTGTCCACTGGACTTGTGATTTTAGTCACGATTATGTTACGATTAATGGAGACTACCGGACGTAGGCATGTAAAAATAGGCGAATAATAAAGTAATTTTATGTTATTCTTTTATTTTGTTTGATGAATGAATGAATGCTACGAATTGTCGCAGCTACCTATCCATTCAATTTCTACTTTAAAGCTTTTGCCATATGGTTTACCGTCAAATTTCCCAAGACACTCGTACCGCAATAGCGGAACATTTACATATCCAAAAAAGTGATTAAACTCCAAACTCCCTCTATCTATGTCAACCTTTTTACTTTTCTTTTCTTCTACGTCTTCTTTTTTAAGCGCTCAAAGTGCCCTTGGTGCTGGGAACCTCTCCCTCTCGGCCCTGAACCCTGGCAGTAGCCATGCGAATAGCCACGGCCAGCGCCTTGAAGGCGCTCTCAGCCCTGTGGTGGTCGTTGTCGCCCCGCAGGCAGTCGACGTGCAGGGTGATGCGGGCGGCCTGGGCAAAGCTCTGCAGGCAGTGGGGGATCATCTCGCAGCTGAGCTGGCCGAGGTACTCGCGCTTGAGGCCCAGGTCGACGACGGTGTACGGGCGGTTGGAGAGATCGACGACGGCGCGGGAGAGGGCCTCGTCGAGAGGGGCGTAGGCATAGCCGAAGCGGGCGACGCCGGTGAGGGCACCGAGGGCCTTGGCAAAGGTGGCGCCGACGGCGATGCAGCAGTCCTCGGCAGTGTGGTGGTCGTCAACTGGATGGGGAGAGAAAAAGAGTCAGCAAAGCAAGTCTTTGGTTGGTATAGTATATGTCATGACGCACTATGGAGATCGCCCTTGCAGTTCAGCGCCATGCTCCAGCCGGCGTGCTTGGCCAGCGCATGGAGCATGTGGTCCAGGAAGCCAATGCCGGTGTTGATGGAAATCACCTGCGACTTGCTGGTCTGCGAGGCGTGAGCGCTTGTGGCCTCGAGAAGGCGAGGGTCGGCATCTTGGGGGAGCTCGCCGCCGTCGATGCTGAGGGCGATTTGGATCGAGGTCTCGTTGGTATCGCGGGACAGGGCCGCAGCGCGGACGGGGAGGGGAGAAGCCATTGTTTGCGAAATTGACTGCGGTCGTTTGATTTCTTCAAATTTGTTTTGTTTTGGAAGAGAATTGGCTACCTTTTTATCTTCCAATGGGAGTTGTGCTAATGCTAAGACTAAGTCATTTGCTTAGAGGCAGAAAGATTTGTCTCGCTCCTGTATCGGAGTTCGGGGTTGGTGGGATTTTTTTCTTCTTCCACTTTCTGCGTCTAGTGGTCTCCAAGGTAGGCAGATTGTTTACAGTGGTGGCATTAGCACTAATTTGTTGCCCTGGAAATGGCATACAGCGGGCAGGGTCTCGCTGAACTCGCTGCATGGAGGGGTCCAATGCACTGAAGCTACCCCGCTATTTGCTCTGTCCACCCCTGCAACGCAGCTGTAAATAATCTGTGGCGCTACGGACGCGGATCGCGGCAGATTCCAGGTTGGAGCTCTCGCGTCAACATCGAGGTTTGGATATTCGATATCGCTACCTTATCCACCAAACATCCAGCCATGCCACCCTGCTGAATACTCGCCCTATACTGGTTTTTCCCCCCCTTTCCTTCTTCTTTACTTTCATATTTGATTCTTTTTTTTACCCGTCCTCCCCATGCAACGTTCCGATCGATTCTAGAAGATGGAGAAGTTTCTGAGGGACTGGAGACAGGATGCCCTCAACAAAGCGCAATATGAGTCGGCCATCTTTATTGGAGATAAGCTACTGGCTTTAACTCGTCCGTGACAAAAACGACACTCCTTTACTTTGGCAGGGATGCCTGGACTAATACGTGAAATTATCGATTTGCAGATGACGACAACGATGCCTTCTGGCTAGCCCAAGTCCATTTTGCGACTGGAAACTACACGCGAGCCCAAGCGTTCCTCTCCAAGCAGGATCTCATCAGCCGCAACCCAGCCTGCCGTTATCTCGCTGGCCACTGCCTGATCAAACAATCACGATTCGAAGAAGCTTTAGCTGTCCTTGGAGAGCGCAATCCGACACACCTGATATCCAATGGCCCAAGTAACAAGCGGAAAGCTTCAGCCCAGCCTCGAGGCGGACGCAGACGAGACGACGATGCGGGGGACGAAGAGGCAGCAACCCGACGATTCGAGGCGGCTATGTGCTTCCTCCGGGGCATTTGCTATGCGAAACAAAACGCCTTTGACAGAGCCAAGGAATGTTACAAGGACGCCGTGAGGATTGATGTGCAATGCTTCGAAGCCTTCCAGCAGCTGATGAAGAATTCGCTTCTGTCGCCGGACGAGGAATGGCAATTTCTTGACAGCCTAGACTTTGACTCAATACACCTATCGGGAGACCCAAAGTCTTCCCAGGAGGCGGCCGAATTCACAAAGATGCTCTACACGACACGACTGTCCAAATACAGGAATCCCGCTGCATTCGACACGGCATACGACTCGCTGTCAACGCACTATCAGCTGGCCGCTAATCCTGACCTGCAGCTTGCTCGAGCCGACTTGTTATATACACAATGCCGATACCGAGATGCCCTGACCATTACCAATGCCATCCTAGAAGAAGACAAATACAACTTCGCCATATACCCCGTGCATTTGGCATGTCTATACGAGCTCAAGATGAAAAATCTGTTGTTCCTGATAGCCCACGATCTGGCAGACAGCCACCCCGAAGAGCCGTGTACCTGGTTAGCGGTAGGCATTTACTACTTTAGCATCAAGAAGATTGCAGAAGCCAGGCGGTATTTTAGCAAAGCGAGCATGATGGATGCACATTTTGGCCCGGCCTGGATCGGATTTGCACACACGTTCGCTGAGGAAGGAGAGCACGACCAGGCCATTTCAGCCTACTCAACTGCGGCACGCCTCTTTATGGGCACTCATCTACCGCAAATCTTCCTCGGCATGCAAAACCACGCTTTAAACAATATGACAATTGCAGAAGAGTTTTTAAAGACTGCCTACGGGCTGTGCAAGTCTGATCCGCTGCTTCTGAACGAGATGGGCATCGTCAAGTATCATCAGGACAAGTCAAAAGAGGCTGTCCAGTACTTTACAGCCGCCCTCAAGGTGGCCGACGAAAATGATAGTGAGCCATCAGCATGGCTTGCGGCGAGGACAAATTTGGGCCACGCATTTCGCCGACTACGTCACTTCAACCGTGCGCTGGCAGAATTCGACGAAGTGTTACGGGCAGGCGGGAAGGATGCCGCCATTTTTAGTGCCAAGGGTCTTATTTTGATGGAGCAGAACAGGCCACAGGAGGCTGTTGTTGTCCTTCATGAGGCTCTGGCCATCCATCCCCAAGACAGTATCGCAACAGAGCTCTTGAACAAGGCGTTGGAAGAGACGGCTTTGGTCGATGGCGCTGCAGAGGATGAGGCTGAAGACTTGGCGGATTTCGAGCAACAGCTGGAAAGGAGGAAATTTGAAGCATCGCACAAAGTCAACGGCAAAAGGACAGGGCGCGGAACAATGGACAAGGGGAAGGGCAGGCTGGGCAGACGGCGAACGATGTTGATTGATGATGAAGATGAAAGGGAAGAGACCGGAATGGATATGACTGATGACAATGATGACGAAGCCTAGGAGGCGTATTGCGTACATCGGGGCTTGAATCGGGGCATGGATGAAGTTGCGGGAGTCAGCGTGGCTAACCTGCGGCGTTTTGGCGATTGAGTTTTGTGTGTTTGCGGTGTTTTATTTTGTTTATTTTGATGGCTGTTTGAAGACAGTCAAGGGATCGATTGGAACAAATTGCATGAATAAATAGATTTGGTAGTAATCATTGGCTTTTGTTACCCATGTAATATGAGTGGATACTTGCTGTGCTTTTGAGATCAAGATCGGAATAGGTTGTCCCGTTTGAGGCCGCAGGTGGGTATGCGCTGCAGATCCCATCAGCTGTCCAAGAACAATATCCATCTACTTCGTGCTCTGAGTTCCATAAGTGGTTGGTTGTGAACAGTTGTTTAACACAGCGGGAGTCTTTTGCCGTCCACTTTCATGCAAGCCATTAGCCTGTTCCAATAGCGGTATTCACTTGCGCTAGCTTGTAATAGCTTCCCTTCGACTCGGTAAAGCTCGCTTGCTCTAGGCAGGCCAGGCAGCCACTGCGACCATTAAAGTTAGTTGTCCCACTTGGCCGTTCGAGATGCCAACTTCACGGTTTGGCTCCGAAGATATAAAAATGCGCTTCATCTCCTCGTTTGCTCTCCATTAGTTGCCATCATTGAGCTTGTGGATTTCATTGCTTCCTCTCTATCTATGCCATTGTTAGCTGTACGATTTTCAATACTCTCGTTTTTGGCTTCCTAGGCCCATTGAAGGCCTATACATGCGCTGAGCCGATATCCCTGAGAGAACTGAAACTCTGAACATCTCTCGCTTGCGGCTTGCGTTGTAGCTGCAACTGTCTTTCAAGATGAATATGGGAAACATTCTGTTGAATCTTGATCTGCTGCTGAGCCGCAATGGGTTTCCATTCTCGGGCCAGCTCCAAAACAACCGCATCGCTCGGCGCAACACGCCGTCTGGAGCTCATGACCTTATCCTGCAACCAGACACGCCGGAGAGTGAGCGCGACAAGAAGCTTTGGATTGTGGACAGAATAATGGAGCCGCAAACAATTCCTCATTTTCTCGAGTCCATGACGTTTGGAATTCTTTCCGACGGTTCCAAGTCAGCCTTTCCGCCACTCTCCGAGGAGGTTGTTATGCTGATGCAACAACCAATGGCAACGTGGGCACCAGCTCCATATGACGCCAGCCATGATATTCTTATACAGCAACTCATGATTCGCATTGGCTCTCATGAGGATGGATCGCGTTTGGTGCCCATAGAAAAGGGGCTTCACGCGATGAAGTCGCGGCTATGGGAAGGCATCATGCCCCTTTCTGAGAGGCGCTGGAAAGACCTTTCCCTTGACTCTCCGCAAAACTTTCACACGGCCTGCCAGTATATTGCCGGTGTGACAAATGTGTTTCACTATCTGAATCTTCCCCCAATCAAGGCTGCTCTTCGAGAGACTTATAATCTGATGTGGGGACATTTGCGCCATTTCGAAGATGCGTTCAACGCCAAGAATAGGCTGGAGCAGAAACCAGAGGTTCAAATTGCGGCAAGATGGCATGAATACATCAAAAACCACTTCAACTTTGTCTCTCTGCACGCCCACCGCTGGGTTATAGACAGCGTTGATCGTCTCCGCCGCCCTATCCTTAAAGAGCTTGAGACAAATACCTCGCCAGCTGGGCTTGGGCTTGACGCGCAGCAGTGGGATTTGACAAACAAGCTTCATGATCTGGTGGAAAATGCAGCCCAAGCTGATTCAGGCATCTTTCTGCCGATGGATGGATATGAAGGAGAAAGCCTTCGTTCTCAAGACGATGCGCCGCTACGCCCTGGTGCCAACGAGCCGTATCGCACGGAACCCATCTCCTTCTCGGCGAATACGCACGCTAGGAAGGGCGATTACTACTTGAGACTAAAGTATCTCTCACGGACTGAGCGGTGGCTCGGCCACGAACGTCCAACCGACCAGCCCCCTGAGCCTGGCCTGCCAACTGGCTTTGATCTGATGTCAAATTCTGCACAGACTGCTTATAGCCAAGTCACAGCTCAAGAGAAGACAAGATTAGAACTTCGAGGACCGCCAGTGCCTTTGGGGCGTCCACTCTGGGTGGAAATGGCGAATCGATATCTCAGTACGCCGAATAACTTTGAATGGGGCTTCGTGGCGTACCGCCTTTCCCACGATCACACGGATGAAGAGTGGGAGCAGTTCAAGACTAAATTCGAGGCTGATGTGGCGAATTGGGGCCATGAACTGAATGGAGTTGACAATATTAGAGAACGTTCAGTGGTCCATTGGCTGGATGCTAAGGATTTGGACGTTGCTGATGACGATGTTGATGCCCTTAGAACGTACGTATTTACCTACACGCCCTTTTGTTACGAGGAATCATGGACTAACCAGGTGCACATCTTATAGTAAATTCCAAGAGTTCCGCGAATCAGCAGACTTCCCATCTGGTGTTCACGCTGATATCCTCCTTGGTGCAGACAAGGGCGTCATCGACTCCTATCTCCACCCGACACCGGAACAGGGCGGATTCGTCATGGCCATTGATGCTGATTTCGATCCCAATGAAGTTGATGATGAGCGTTCAGAAGAGTCACCGGGTTATAGCGGCGTCGTGCGTGTTCTTGGAAGCATCCTCTGGGACGATCTTAGCGCTCTCGTCAAGACGCAGACGCAGCATTTGTTCGACGTGTGGCCGCTTGCGATGAATCACCCGCATAATGTATATGAGGGGCCGCTTGGTGAGATTCAGTAAGCTGATGTTTTGGCTTTGTGAGGAACATGCCGTTTTTTGGGAGATTTCGTGTATATTTTGTGATTTGGCTTCAAGATGTTTTATAATGTGTTTCGTTTGTATGATATTGGAAAGGAGCTTATAAATAAGAATAGCTAAGAAAAATTGCTGAAAATGGTAAAGGCGTGAACAGTTGGAGAATGTAGTAAACAATACGTTGTATTAAGATTTTTGGCTGCTGTAGATTAAAAACTAGTGTCAAGCTTGGCTTGTCCAGCTGACCGCCATCATGAGATCGTCATAGTGGCATCACATCTAACAAATGATATAAGCAAAATGAGGAATATCACGAAAAGAATTGTCGCAAATTGTCAATCCATTCTTCTCACGCAGAGGAGATGTATTTGTGTGAAACGTTCCTATTTGAGTAACAGGTCACTTCACATACGCAAGACCATGACCGAAATCGACAAGACCGGCCGCTTCATTGAGGCGATGAAGACAGTATATGGCCCATTTGACGAACTATCAAATGACGATGCACTTAGCTGGAACTTCCCTGATGATCCTGGAGCTGGTGGCCATCGTGGTAGGTATCTCTGGACGGACGCTTTTGGAGTTGTCAATTTCATCACTCTGTTTAAAGAAACGGCCAAACCAAAGTATCTGACGCTAGCCAAGCGTCTTGTCACAACGGTACATGATATCCTTGGGCGAACAAGAGATGGAGGCAAGAGACTTGATGGTGCTACGGATGAGGAGCCCCTGAGAGGAGGATTGAGAATCGGCAAAGTGGATGCCAAGGGCCACGATGGCGATGGACAGTATCATCACTATCTTACACTCTGGATGTTTGCGCTGAATCGCCTCTCCATTGCGGCGGACGAGGTGGAGTACAACGATCTGGCTATACAGTTGGCGAGATCAATTCACCCTCGCTTTCTCATGCATTGCCTGTCTGGGGATGTGCGAATGGTGTGGAAGATTACCGTCGATATGAAGAATGTGCTTGTCCAGACAGAGGGTCATCTCGATGCGGCGACGGGATACGTTGTATACAAACTACTTCAGAGCACAGCGGCGAAACAAGGCCATCGGAATGGTGTGCTGAATCAAGAAATCAGCGATTATTGGAATCTCATGACGCGAAAGGGAAGTCTATCTCCAGGAAACGACTTCTTAGACCTCGGAATGGGCCTTTGGATGTGCCATATATGGCGAGACGAGCCATGGGCTATGAAGCTCTCCGACAAGGCTCTTGTCAGGGTCGAAGAGCTGCTCGGCCAAGATTCCGCGGTGATGCACCGAAGTGCATCCCAGAGGCTGGCCTTTCGCGAGTTTGGCACCTGTGTTGGCGTTGCGTGCTGTGATGTCAGTGATTATTTGGAAAGTCGGGTTGCGGATTTGATTCAATTCTGGGATAAACATCTGGATAGCAAGGATACGGAGGATGAGCTGAAGCCGATATCGCGAGTTATGTATGCGACGGCTTTGAATGCTGGAGGTGAGGCTGTTTGCATTCTGAGAATGTGTGATGATTTTTTGGCTGACTTTGCGTAGCTTTCCGGAGAGGATACCTTGAGGACGACGAATGATGGATTATAGATTTCGCCACAGGGTTTGATCAGAGTTTGTGTATGATGTCGTGTTTTCTGAAGTAGCATGGCCCGCGGCGGAGTTATTCATTGGTCCTCATAGTATCGATGATGCGCGTTCCATCGTTGGTGTGGCGTCACTTAAGTTACTTGAGAAGCCCCGTGTATTCAATCTCTATTCGGAGATTATTAGTCAAAAATTAGTAAAAATCGGATTTTATAAAAAATCAGGTCAACAAAATGAGCAAGAAACCTGTTGTTATACTATCGCTTGCTGGAGATAAAACATCAAGCTGCGGGCCAGCACTTCCCAAAACTCCCGATTAGGCAACTGTTCCACCCTATTGCCGGCTCCAGATGATGCTGTCATGCTATTGGATCGCCAACAGGAAGTGGATGGACTAGCAGCTCTAGCCTTTTGCTGCACTCGTTTTGCACTCATAGCGGCTATTTCACCATTTAAAGACGATGCTTTGTCTTCATCCAGCCAACGATTTGCAATTGATTTGTTTAATTTACATCATTTGACGGATTTCTGAAACTGGAAACTATTTACTCAAGGCTCTTTGTATTGTAGATATTCTCACAATGACTCAATTAACTCTAGCGTCCACATATAAAATGAAGTCGGGGTATGAGATTCCCGTACTGGGTTTTGGGGTATGTGGCAATCCAGCATAATTCCGAGTACAATATAGCGATTGACCGAGAACTCATAGACCGCAGCTGGAGCTAGTCAAGGCTTCAAAATTGGGCACGACAAGGCCGTCGTGGCTATTGTCCACGCACTAAAAGCCGGATATAGACATTTTGATTCCGCACGCATGTATGACAGCGAAAAGGCCTGTGGGGAAGCAATCAGGTTATCGGGCATCCCTCGCGAGGAGATTTTCGTAACCACCAAAGTCCGCAAGGGCGGATACAAAGAGACCAAGAAGGCTGTTGAGAAGAGTCTTCAGGAAACGGGGCTGGACTACATCGACTTATATCTCAATCATAGCCCATACGGAGGCTCAGAGGCGAGAAAAGGAACGTGGAAGGCCTTGGTAGAAGCAAAAAGCGAAGGCAAGATACGATCCATTGGAGTGTCCAACTATGGCGTGCACCATCTTGAGGAGACACTGGCATACATCAAGGAGCTTGAGGGCGAGCTCGGCGAGGGAAACGCAGGGGAGATTAGCGTTGGCCAGTGGGAGCTGCATCCCTGGTTGGCGCATCCAGACATCGTCGAATGGTGCAATAAGCATGGGGTTGTGATAGAAGCGTATTGCCCAATTGCCAAGGGAAAGAGATTTGATGAGCCACAAGTGCAGGCTCTTATGAAGAAGTATGGGAAGACGGGGGCGCAGATTTTATTGCGGTGGAGTTTACAAAAGGTATGTAATTGCTGATGTTTGAAAAGTTATATTGGGCTTTCATGGAGCTAGACGTCTAACAAGTTGTTGATAGGGCTTTGTTCCTTTGCCAAAGAGCGAGACGCCTTCCAGAGTTGAGGCTAATGCGGAGCTCTACGATTTTGAATTGACGGGAGAGGATATGGCAACGCTGGATATTGACTCTTATTCACCAACTACGTGGGATCCTACAGTTAGCCTTCTTGAAAATTAAAGAGAGTAACATTCACCCTTACACAATCTTTAATCTATCTTTAGCAACTAGATCTAGCTTCTCCAACCACGTAAATATCTCTAACCGGATGATGCACGTCTATCTACTTCTTCCCATCTAGGCCTAGCTACCAGGTCCAGCTCTACCTACTTGAATCATTCTCGAATACTTTATCCACTCTCAGCTGTAGAGCCACTCTCAACCTCCCAAAACTTTCTATATCTTGCCACAGCAGCTCGACCATCTTTCTTTTCATTTTCATTTTCATTTTTAATTTCATTTTCATTTTCATAACGCCTTCCAACACGCCGAGGACACTTCTCTCCAACGTGTCGAAGCCACTCTTCATCAGGTTGCTGCTGCAAACAGTAATCGGGCGTAGCCTTCGCCTGGAGCAGAATTTCAACAATATCCCAATAGCCGCCAATGATGGCAGCATTCAATGCACTGCCATACATCCCACCGCGCGCGTCAACATCGGCCCCTCTACCCAACAGCAGCTGTACTGACTCGGTCTGGCCTGAGAAAGCGGCTGCCTGCAGAGCCGATCCGAACATTCCCCCCTGTGCATTGACGTTGATGCCTGGGCATTGTTCGAGAAGGAACTTTGTCCTCTCCGAAATGATGTTTATGTCGCTAGGAAAGTGGACACTATATCGATACTCTGGCGCACATGCCGTCTGGAGTGCGAATCCAAATTTGCCGCTCTTGATATTGGCGTCAGCGCCGTGCTCGAGCAGAAAACCGAGTGTGTCATGCCATTCCTGCATACGTCCATATCTTGTATCCCATTCTTCTATCGCGGCGTTTAAAGCGGTGCCATATTCTTCGTGCACATAGTTGATATCAACGGCCTGATCGAGTAAAAGTCGGAGCATACCAACGCTTCTGCCCTGAACGGCTGCGTACCAGGCTGCGTAGTTCTGGTGACGAACGTCTGCTCCCGATTCAATCAGTAGTCGAATCAATTTCTCATCACCACCTCTGCAGGCAATAGTGAGCGGTGCTGCGGATTTTTCATGGTTCTCATTTACATTAGCGCCGTGTCTGATCAGTAACTGGACCAGTTGTACCACATCATTTGGGCGGTAAGTGGCACAGGCGGCTCCAAGCGCTGTCCCATGTTTGCCACCTTCTGCATTTATATCAGCGCCATGTTTGAGTAGCAACCGAACTGTCTCCACGTCAATGAGTTCATTACCGCAGGCAGCTTGGAGAGGAGTGTCTTGGTGGTCTCCCTTTTGGTTGACTTGGTTGACGCAGGCCCCTTTGCTTATGAGCAGTTGTACAATAAGCACCGTCTCCTTTTTAAGGCGATCCTCCTCCTCCTTACTTATTCTGCGCGTAGTCGGTATGAACTTCATAACAGCATGCAGTGGTGTGCCGTATTTATCGCTCTCGGCATTCACATCAGCGCCACGATCCAGGAGCCAACGGGCCTTCTCTTGATTTCGGTCGATGCAGGCGGAATGTAATGCCGATCCCGAATCTGTGAAATCTGACTGGTAGAGCTTGGCGCCATTGTCAAGGAGCAGCTTCAATATCTCGACTGCTGCAGAACATACCGACGTCACTGCTGCAGGACGCGCCGTTGAGAAATCCCAAACCCTCTCGTCACGGTAAAGACTGTCATCCCTATTAACAACAATACCACTTACAACAGTCTCGCCCTCAACAGCCCCATTTTCTGTTAAAAGACGTACGATCTCCATTGCCACCTCGCGGTTGGGGAATAGCATTGGGTTATCGCACGCAAGCTGCAGTGCTGTGCCATAATGCCTACCCCGTAGGTTTGGATCTGCACCGCTCTCTAATAGCTTCTTCACGCACGGAGCTATACGCGAAGCCACGGGCCGCCTGCTTGACGACCGTCGCACCCTACAGACCGCCTGGAGTGGCGTGCCATTCCTTCCCAAAGCATTTACATCGGCGCCTCTTTCTAATAACAGGTCAAGTATTGCGTTGTCCTCTTTCCTTAGGGCTTTGTGAAGCGCCGTCCCATATATTTCGTCTTGCATATTTATATCAGCGCTGTTGTCCAGGAGAAATTCCAGACAATCAGTGGCTGAGTAAGGTATGGATGTGAGCAGAGACATGGCATTGTTTGAAGGATTGTTGACATTAGCTCCGCTGCTTACAAGAAACTTCAAGACATCAAGTCGTCCAGATTCAGCACCTGCTTGCAGGGCTGTGCCCCATATACCGCCCTGCGCATTGACATCGGCGCCCGCTTTGAGAAAGACTCGTATCATATCTATATCACCTTTACCGGCTACAATCTGGATCGCCTCACCCAACTCTTCTCGCGTAACGTACTTAATTACGCCAAATTCCGGATGGATCAGCATCTCAGTCAGTTGGATATGGCCGCGTCGAGCCGTGAAAAAATATGGTTGTAGTAACCATTCATAACCTGAATACCAATCTCTGCATAACGTGAGCAAAGTGAGGAGACTCTGACTGTGAACAGCAAGTGCCCTCGCTGCATCTCGTGTAAGCTTAGCTGGCCAGAATTCGCGCCGAATCTGTTCAAGATGGATCATCCAGTTGTTCGCTGCGTATCTGGCCAATGGATAAGCCAAGGCGAGGCGTTCAGGGAAATTGTCATCTTGCTTAAAGTGGCTCGCAACCCAGGGGTTCAGGTGGTTCAGGTACGTGAGGCACGACTGCGCAATAGTTAGGTGGGCGCTCATCTCTGTAAATGAGAAGACCGAGGTAGGGCCTTCCGCTATCCTGCTAGACATCAAATACTCTTTTAAAGAGAAGTGGACCAGCCGGATTTCGGTTCGATTGATCTTGAACTCAGAGAAATCTCTCTCTTGAGTGATAATGAGGCCAGAGAAATATTTCAGTATGTCTGTAGGAGTAAACTGACGCTCCGCCTCGTTAAATGTAATATCACTATACGGGCGAATAATAAATATCTCAACGAGTTCTTCAATGCACAAGACCTTCGTTGAAAATGCAAGCCATTTAAGCGAGTGTATGACTTGTTCTTGGAAATTAAGATCGATGTGTTCCAAAATTCTGTTGTAAGTAGCATCAAGCCCAGTAGGGAGGTTTTGAAGTGCCTTATATATATCGGTCTGGGATGAAAGATTTTGGAGTGCTTCTAATTGAAACTGAACGTATTGGAACCTTAGTGTACTATTAATTATTATACCCACTAATCATATGGTAAAACTTAAACTCACATGCAATCAGCTTTCTCTATAAGTAAGTTTCTAGCTTCTTCTTTTATGCTAGGTGGCCAACGAGCGTAGTAATTTGTTGATAACTGCGACCGAATATAGAGATCAATGTCCTGGTTCAATATCTTCTGCCGAGCTAGTAGGTCAACTTCAATCCTATCTGGTGACAATAGGATGGAACGTATGCTGCCTTCAATATCTGACTCTTTCCGACTGGTTAAAAATATGTGGAAATTAGGAGGCGCATTAGCAAGAATACGCTGCAGGCTCTTCAATAGCTTTTCCCGTTGCCTGTTAAGCGAAGGGCATTCATCAAGAGCGTCAATAATAATGTATAAATTGGTGAAATCCGATGCAGAAGCAATTAAAATTGCCTCTAGCGTCTCAGTATCTGGGCGTTCGCCTTTAGTTTTATACTGCTGAAGGCGCTGGATTATTTGTGTTGCCTGAAGCTGGTGAGACCATATCTGCTTGATAAGGGACGCAAGCATGCCGTCAACTTCCTGTTTTTTAAGGTCGCTAAAGCTGAAGTAAAAGTAAGATACCACATTTGATGGTGTTGAGGCATATTGATCCCGAAGATGTTTAATGACCGAAGAACTTAGAATCGATTTCCCTGAGCCGGCTATAAGCAGTTAGTTCCAGTTTTTTAGCACTCACATTAATGCCGTTATATCATCTGAAGCCTTTGAAATGACATACCCTTACCGTGCAACCATAAAAGCGATCCTTCGCTCGTCTCCCAGGTCTTGAACTCCTCGCTATTCTTTATCAGCCATTCGCATGTGCCAGCCTCATGTCTGTCAAGTGCGGCGTTGTACATCGAAGAGGGGTCAATGTCGCATAACCATTGCAGCAGATCGGACAATTCCTTATTTGTTAATGCAGAAAGGTTTGCATTCATGGCTGAAAAAGAGTTTAAGACAGCTGAGTGTTCCTCAAAGCGCTGTATGCCGCGCCATGTCTCCTCGATGGCGGCAAAATTGCGCTCTTGTTCACGAACCTCATCTGTCAGTGGAACCCAGTCATTCCACTTAATAGCATCAAGGCCATAACGGATAGCAGAATTTTTCAAGTAGTAACAACAGGCCGTAGATTGGAATCTCAGAATCTGCCTGTAGAGTCTCTCTAGGGCAGTTTTGTATTGAATATGCGACCGCTGGAATTTTTTATGATTGTTCGATGCAGACTCGTAGCATTCAAAATAGAGTTCTTCTCTTATTTGGCTTTGTGCAACAAGAGAAGCGATATATTCTAATGCTTTCGCCAAGGAAGCCTTTTCCTCTGGTATATTCATCAAAAGCTATTATTATTATTGTAAATATTGACTTGGCAGATTCAGATATTGCAAATCGACTTACTGGGAGAAGAAAGCTAACACCAGTCCAAGCAATTGAGGTATATGGGTTGGCGCTTGCGGCACTGCTGATGTAGTCGTTGGCGGAATTCACAACCTTCAATACAAGCCCCATAACGTCTTTTGCTTGAGCTTTAAAGTTGGCCAATTCGAGCTTCGACTTATTTGTATTGACTTCCTCCATCTTGTTTTGTAAGATTGCTTGCATCCAATCTCTCCTATTATGTTTCAAATTAAGAGTTTGGCCCACACCAGCGGTGACGCTGCCTATAAGCTTGGCTTCATAGTCTGCGATGAGTGTACCATCCTCCTCTCGAAGCTTCTCGTATGCCACATCCCAGAGCTCTTGAATTTTCGTATGTTCAATTCGTCGGCTTATCAGCTTTTCATGAGATATGGCCGACCCATTTAATCCATCTGGCAGCTCATTAGGTTCCCTGCTAGCTGCCTGTTGTTGGTGTAATGGGTTTTCATTAGAAATAGCTCTCTCGGTGCGATTGCTAATTCTACTGCGAAGCTTTGTCTTCCACTTTTTGAAGCGATCTCCTGTGCCCATTGCTACGGTTAACGCGGATGATTGTTTCTAGAGGCGCAATATTTGTCGCTGCAAGCAATGATATGATAGGAAAGGAAATGCGAGAGAGCCTTAATGCCCAACCACCCACAATTTCGAGCATGTTCAACCCCGATTAATGAGTAATGCGGACCACTGCAATATTCATTGGACGAGGCTTCGCGTCGGTAAGCGATTGTAACTGCGTTTGATTGGTGGTCTAATGATTGGTCACCCATTCAAAGTATCCTGAGGGTGCTTGATGAAGCAGCCAAAACTGAATGAAGTACTGCAGATGGCCGAAAAGGCTAGATACTCTTCAATTACTTCTCAGACAGATTATAGTAGCAAATTAATGTAGCCAGCGAGGTCAAATCCACATTGGGGTGGTTTATCAGATCCGCGGCAGACGATCGCTAATTGGTTGCCACCAGGAAATCTCGGCGGAAAAAAGATAATCTTGTCACCCCCTTTAGCAAGATGACCTCCCGTCTAACCGCGAAGTTTAGATCTAGAAAGCAGGGGAAGCATTAATGCAAAAAAAAAAAATTAAGACTAGTCCAGCAAGATGACTTGTATCGAGCTCGTAAGCGAGATTCACTGCCTTAAAGGGTAGCTATCTCAACACGCTTTCGATACGTTAATAAGCAGAGAACAACCAGATTCTAAAGTATTAAAATTTAGGGAAGAAAAATTACAAGCTAATTCTTACAATTGGTATATTAAACCTATGAGGTAGACTGTATATCAGACTGTGTTTAATAGGGTGTGTTGGCGAAATTAGGAATTGGTGTAAGCATGAATAAGGGGAATGTTTTAAAATAGCGATAAAACATTGCAGATGGGCACTAACTATGAAAATAATGCCAGGATATAAAAGTACCCGGGAAAGTAGCTATAGCTAATACTTCATACTTAAGTAGTACATCAAATTGCCGAGTGCTCAGCAATCAAGTTTGACGAGTTAGGCAACGAGTCGATACAGCTGCGATCAATATCTTGCACTTTCGCAAAGCCACCCACTTCCATCAAGATATCAAACTCTGCCAACAAGCTCTTCAAAACATGTCGCACACCATGCTCGCCGGCAATTCCAAGGCCCCATACCCAAAGGCGGCCGATGAAGACAAACTTTGCCCCTATAGCGAGGGCCTTGAAGACATCGGCCGCACTTCGGACGCCGGAATCGAACATGATCTGGTTCAGATTTCGTTAGCTTTTATGAGATATTTGCGTGGGGAAGGTGGGGAATGCATCTTACGTATATCTTGTCGCCGACTGCATCGACAATCTTCTCCAGGGCATCAAGACTGGAGATGCCTCCGTCGACCTGTCGACCAGCGTGATTCGAAACAACGATTCCATCAACGCCCCTGGTAGAATTTGAAACAATGTCAGTTTTTTTCACAACTTTACAGTGTGAAAATTTCTTTGGATAAACTCACAGCTCAGCAGCTTTCTTGGCATCTTCCACGCTCTGAATGCCCTTCAAGCAGAACGGCCGCCCTCCACTGATCCTCTTCCACTGCTCCATAGTCCACTTCATTTTCTCCCAAGTAATAGCTCGACCGTGCCAGATATTCTCATCAATCCACTTTGCACCCGCCTCCTTTGGGTTCTTCGCCGGGTCGATCCCTGCCTCCTTAAGACGTTTCTGAAAGACAGGATCTTGAAGTCCAAGGTCTCCTGCTCCATGATCATGGTAAAAGGCATAGTTTCCTGTGAATACGTCGTTGTGGCGCCAGCCGAGGGACCAAGTGTCTGTCGTTAGCATACAAGCGTCAAACCCAGAGTCGAAAGCGCGCTGGAGCATGGAGAGGCAGAGTTCGTCGTCGGGGCTTTGATAGAGTTGGAAAAATCGAGGACCAGATCCATTTGCTTTACCAACATCTTCGATACTGTAACTTCCAGCAGAAGATAGGCAGTACGCCAGATTGAGCTCTTGAGCTACCTTGGCCACGGACAACTCTCCGGTGGGGTGATAGATACGGTTGATGCCAATAGGAGCGAATCCAATAGGTGCAGACACCTGGTGTCCGAAAATCTCGGTTGCGGTGTCTCTCACATTGGTGTCGACTAGCATGCGAGGGACAATTCGGTGTCGGTAGAAAGCCTGTCGATTTGAAAGATGCGTCCAAGAAATTCCGGCGTTACAAGAGGAATAATACCTGTAACATCTTGTAAGCCATTTGCAATACATTTTGTTATGTGCACTCACCAGCCGCCCTGTGAGAGTTTCTCCTTTGCCAGTTTCTCAATTTCAGCAGGATCTTGTGGATGAATGTTAATGAGAATCGCTACCAAATGAGATATCATGCGACTTTACCAGTGTTGAAGATGGGATATTTTCCATCGTTTGTATTCCAAAAAGATTCTCGTTGATATAGTGACCACTGAGGGGTGGTTCTGATATTGATGTTGGGGTTCCTGGGATCAGACATTGTGCTGCAAAAGGCTTTGAATTATGCTTAGCTTTGTTACTGTTGGTGTAATTGAATTGATTTCGTGTTATAGTGGCTGTGAAGGATGTGGTGGTTGTATATATATATATAAGTTTTCGTTTCTATCTGAAGGACTATCATCTATGTGACTGTAGATTGCTCTCATGACGTACACAGATGCTTTGCGCATCACTCAGTTGTCAAAAAGATCAAAGTTTAATCCCGAGCACGCTCCGATGTTCTAATCAAAAAACCAGCTTTATAGAAGCAAAACGAGATTGAAGTTGTCTAGCGTCAACTTGACATCAGCGCGGCTAATCTTGAGCCCCTTTGGTGATTCTGGGATAATGCACCTATGGTACGGTGCTGAGCTTACTGATCATTGCCACTCTAAGCCGCAGTGGTCTCGGCAACTCTACCCTGAAGTGAGTTATTCCAAAGTCATGTTTGTATTGGAAAAGGAGGAAATGGAATACAGTTGGCAAGTTCCTTCTTGATTAGAGGCTTCTTTTCCCCATCAAAGACACATTTACAAACGGATATCCGCCTCCGTTGCTTGTGTTGTGGTAATATATGAGGTAATCGGTTAATAGAATTACCTACGGGCAAATTGGAGTATGTAGTCTGACTTAACCTCGGATATAACAGAGAGCTAACGATAAACGCAAAAGGTATATAAACATCTAGGATCGCACATTGAAAGGACATATAAACCAGCTACATTCCTTCTCTTGGTCAACACGACGTTAGAGTTGTCTGCAGACGAGTATCCACAGCGTTTGGCTCAGAACATCTCCGGAGCATATTCTGCGGATACTCAAATTTGATTTTATGTAAGAGCGTCTCTTATCATCTTATCACATCTATGACATCAGCGACTAGCATGATCTCAGATCGACACCATACCAATGGCGGTTAGCCTTATCGCTGTCAGCTTTCCAGAAGGATTTTCGCCGAATTTCTCGGCTGTTACAGATTATGCAGTTAATAAATAATGCTCCGTGCCGTGCCGAGCTTTTCACAACCATAATAAAAGCGACTATGCATGCTTGTGAATGCTTCATATTGCTGGCATGAAGGTTTATGGCTATCAATTCCGTTGCATCACAGAGTTGACGTACGCAAGATGCAGCTGCCTAGTTTCCGCATCAACAGACATGGTTGTGATGGTTCACATTTGCTACTATCGTGATTCACCACGCTTCAAGCAGTCGATACGATGTTCTGATTTTGCATAATGTGACATTCAATGTAACAATGCTGCGAAAGAGAAAAAAAAAAAAAAAAAAAAAAATCACGGAATTTGCCGCAGTAGCATCCAAGAGAGACTCGCAAAATGAGAAGCATGGCCGTCCCATTTCAGCAACTGTGTCCTGACGAATCATCAAGGCCAAGAGCTTGGCCATCAGATGACGAGCCTCATCGTGGGCCGAGCAGAAAATTTCTTTTCCAATCCTTGGGTGGAGATCACGTTATATGGATATACGGATTAGCCCAGAAAATACGAAGTTTCACGACACTTTGCTGCGCGTTTAATGCTTTAATGTTCCATCAGCACAGCGCAAGGTGGGCTCCATAGTGGACACCCGGTGGGAACGGGATGGGCGATTTGGCAGCTTGACAGCCTCTTAGACGCGGCAGATGGATTGCCTAGTCTCGGTAGTGCTGGCCGGACATACCGGTGCCGTGCTCGCGCCGAGCAGCGGTTTGCTGGGCCCGGTGGAGCGCTCGAAACAAGATCCATGACTCGGCCTGATCTGTGCATCGACAGAAGGGGCAATGGTTCGTTGAATATCCCCGAAGAATTTCTCCGAATCAGCCTCATCCACGCCGTGATGGTAACAGCATTGAACAGGAGATGTGCCTATAAGGATCGGTTCAGTTCCACCTGATGGTCCAAACCACGGGACCGTTGATTATTGACTTCATTCTCCAGCGGCCCGCAAAGACACCGAGATGGACGCGAACGCTTCAAGGTTTTATATGGCTCTGTGGGACTATCCCTTTTGCCAGCCCTTGGATTCCAAGCTCTATCGTCACTCATAGGAGTAGCTACTAGCTTTGCTAAACTAGTTTATCTATCAGACATTTTCTCCCCTATCTCCAAGCCCTTTAATCCTCCTGCACTGTTCGTGAATCACAGCATTGAATCAAGCGTTTTGTGAATGGTTTGCGAGTAGCATCATGGGGTTATTCAACAAGAAACAAGCCTCTGCTCCCGTAGAGGAGCCCAAGAGAGAACACTCAACCAGCAGCGAGGAAGGTTCTCAGATCCACGCTGAAGGAAAGGTCACGGTGCTGGCTTGTGCTTTGGGAGCTGTTGCCAGTGTCGGTGGCTTCATTTTCGGATATGTCAGGTAGGCACTCCTTGATGACACTTTTCATTGCAGTGACATCTACAGTGATGACACTTGATGCCTACCAACTTGACCACCATTCTAACCATGCCTGACTTACAGTGGTCAAATCTCTGGCTTCTTCCTGATGGAAGACTATGCCAGCCGCTTCGGAGCGTTACAGAGTGATGGATCGTACACTTTCAGTGCTGCCCGCCAGGGTACCATTGTCGGATTTCTCTGCATTGGTTCATTGATAGGTGCCTTGATTGCTGGCAAGATGGCAGATACTATCGGTCGTCGACTCTCGATTTCGTTGTTTGCCTTCTTCGCCTGCATCGGAACCATCATTGAGATCTCTTCCTCGACCCACTGGGTTCAGTTTGCTATTGGCCGTCTTGTCACTGGTGTCAGCATTGGAGCTCTATCTGTCGTCGTACCCATGTACCAGTCAGAGAGTACTCCCGCCCTGATCCGTGGTGTCATCGTCTCATCGTACCAACTGCTCATTACTTTGGGTATCTGGACCGCTGAAATGGTCAACTGGGGAACAGAGACCAGGACCAACAGCGCTTCATGGAGAATCCCCAACGGTCTCACTTTTGCGTGGGCCCTGGCTCTCGGTGCTGGTATTCTCTTCCTCCCTGAGAGCCCTCGGTTTGCCTACAGCCGCGGTCGCACTGATGAGGCTCGTCAAACCATTGCGCGTCTCATTGGCCTTTCTCCCGACTCAGATGTCGTCAATAAGCAGATTGCAGAGATTCAGGAAAAGATTGACGAGGAGAATGAACACACTGAAGCGTTCCGCTGGACCGAGATCTTCACTGGTCCTCGCATGTTCTACCGTACGACTCTTGGAATTGTTCTCCAGGCAGGCCAGCAGTTGACCGGAGCCAACTTCTTCTTCTACTTTGGCACCACGGTCTTTGCCGCCACTGGAATCAGCAACAGTTACGTCACCCAGATTATCCTCGGATCCGTCAACGTCTTCTGCACAATTATCGGTCTCTGGATCATTGACCGCTTCGGTCGACGTGTTATCCTCATGACCGGCGCTGCCTGGATGATGATGTGCTTCCTGTAAGTCTACTTCATTCTCTGACAGTACTCTGACAGTATCCAAAAACTGGCGGATTTTGCTAACGAATTGATAGTGTCTACGCTTTTGTTGGCCACTTTGCCCTCGACCACGAGAACCCGATGCTCACCCCCAAGGCTGGATCTGCTTTGGTCACATTCTCCTGCCTTGCTATCGCTGCTTTCGCCGTCAGCTGGGGACCATTGGTTTGGACCGTGAACGCCGAGCTGTACCCCATTCGATACCGAAGTTTCTGCATGGGTATTGCGACCGCTTCTAACTGGTTCTGGAACTTTATGATTTCATTCTTGTAAGTTATCATTTGGTCTTTAATGATTGTAAAGACTCCAACTAACAGTCGCGACTTTAGCACTCGATTCATTACCGATGACATTGACTACTTTTACGGCCTCATCTTTGCTGGTTGCTGTGCTGCCCTCGTCCTGATTGTCTTCTTCTTCGTCATTGAGTCCAAGGACCGAACTCTCGAGGAGATTGACACCATGTACGTTCAGCACGTCAACCCCATCACGTCCAGCCGATGGACTCCCAACAAGCAGCACCAAAATGAAGTTGGAGAAATTAGCGATGTGCGAAGCCACACGCAAAACTCGGAGAAATAAAGTGCTGTGGTCGTGTTGATTGTTTCAGCTAGTTCTCTAATTGCGTGTGTTTATCACAAGAGTGCGGGGGCTAGTGAAATACTAGCATGTATGATATCATGTAAAATATCATGTAAAATAGCATGAATGATTATTACTGTTTATAATAGCTAAATATCCCACCTGATACTCGACATTGAGCGGTGATGTCCTTGTGCATGTTTCTGAACTAACGACGCTTTGACCTGAATGGCGCTTGAAGGATTCCCCTGAATGGGGCACTGCTTTCGAGAGCTATGAAATTATTTTTTTCAGATAAGCAAGCCATATCTGGTATAGCCGTATCTCGGGAGATATGCTATGTAATGCGATGAGGCAGTGAAAAACACGGCTTGCCGATCACGGCGCTTGCAAACAAACCAAGTCTTGGCCAATTTATCCACATAGACGCTCCTATCCATTATCATTACAGCTGAATATGCTCTCATAAATGGAAGATGTCTTATCTAAGGCTTTTGATTCCAAAATACTGAACAGAGTGCTCCATATCTGCTAACCTTTTCTACATCTTCAGCCAATGGGCGCCCTACCTTTAGAAGGACCGATGAGACCTTGTCACACTGATGATGCAGCTTGAAATACACAAAGAGGCACTCCCTGACCCATAATTGAGCCGATTACTAGCTTTGTGAGCATCTTTCATAAGCCTGTCAGTGCATAGTGTGGTGTACAGAATTGAGCCATGCCTTCTTCACTCAATCGAGGAAGCTTATCGTCAAGCACGTGGAAGAAGAGAAACGAACGAATATATTATTTATATTATCAACGTAGGTATCCTCTTACTGTTTACTACGCTCAACGTATTTGACGACATTTACATCACGAAAAAGTGCGGCGGTGAGTAGCAGAAACAAAGTGTCTGCGAATGTAGCATTAGGGAAGTTTGCCACCGGTTCGAGAAAAAGCCATTCTCAACGCAAGCGAATGTTGTTATCCAATTTAATATTAACCGCTGCACTCGTTTCAAAAAGGACCGATTGATAGGGACATAGAAGAGCACTCTGGTGCTGCATTATCTGGCGGCAAATGTGGCCATCCCACAGTTGGATTCGCCACTGTACTTTATACCAGAGCGACACGGCCGTTCAGCTGGAAAATACACACCAGAATTCGTGCGTCATATCGACTGAAGGGCTGCTAGCTACCATCCGGTCTACATATCTACATATATCGTCACAAGCCGTAGAGAATAGCCTGAGGAAGCAGTTAGATGTGCCAAGAAGGTGTCTCAAGTCACAACCGAGGATGTTATATCTGAGAGGGGCCTGGAGGTATTCCATGGTAAGGGTAGAGTTCTGCCTGTGGCTATCCTTGATTCACATTAGTAGTATTGGCTGAAAGAGTGATTAAGCGATTCAATAGTCAACGTTTGTTTCCTCCCACTCATTGGAAAATGTACATCTGCCGGACGCACTTGATTAGCATCCGCAAACTCCCTTGTTACGCATAGTAGGCCTTTGAGTTGCTCGATGCTGAGCAACTTTTGCTTATACATGCACATCCTGGCGTCGGCTGAGCGTCAAAGCATCTTTAGAAGAAGCATGGAAAAGCTGAAGCGGGTCTACTGACTTGTGGTATATCTGGCTTAGCTTCCGCGAAGTGATTTACCCAAAATATTTACTTCGAATTGAGCACGAAGAGGGGAGCTAAACTGTTGGAGCATATGTACAAATCGACTTCAGGCCCCAATAAATAGTCTATGTATCTCCTAGAGTTTTCCATGGCATTGGCGAATCCATCTTCATTGTTGAAGTAAAAAAGCATGTTTATTCTATGTGAGTGGGTGGGGCGGGCTCGACGGTGACGGCAAGAAAGCGTGTCAGCTTGGCCTTGTATTCGAGACGGCTTTCATAGCCGTTAAGACATAGACAAGGACAAGAGAGAAAGAAATGAGTTTCGTAACTTAAGCAAACGTGAGCGAGAGATTTTGCTGCACAGTCTTGAGGCTATTTTAATCTGGAAAAAGTATTCGTAAGACTAAGGAATCTACCCTTAGATAAATATCTAGTCTATTGCTTATTATGGATTGAGAGTTTACTTAACAGACAGTAATATAAATTAAGCTGATTACTTGTGCACAATCACATAAATACACTCTATTCAGGAGCAGTAAGATTTCAACACACTTGTGATGCTATAACTACCTTTACCAGATGCTGCCGGTAATACGCTAAGCCTGAACTTATACAGACCGATGCTTCAGACAAATGACGGAATAAAGCCGACTGAGATATGCGAGTGGTGCGTACCGTCGAACTTTTTGTCAGTTCTGCTTTTCCCTTTCTGATCGTGCTTCGTGTTGGTGAGAAAAAGACATCCGCATTCAAGAACGAGTATCGGCTCTGGGAGAATTCTGGGGGCAAGCTTCCACTGTCCGGGGGTGCGGCCTGATCCCATGCTGGAATTTCCAGAGTGTCTTCATCGATCTTCCGAACACCGAGGGAGTCCAACCAGCTGACAACTCCTTCCGCGTTGATGAGGGATGGGTTACCGCTATAGGTGAACATATTAAACGCTTGAACGTGTTTGCTGGTTTCAGACTTCTCAGGCTCTTGAAAGCCGGTCGTGATGTCGATATTGGCGAATTCTTCTAAAGCCGAGGATCCTGGACCCAATGCCCAAAGAAGTTTACTTAGAAGCTGTTCTCTAGAGTGTAATTGAAGAGATGATCCAAACATCTGTGCCACCAAACCGGTCGATAAATCCACCGCGTTATGCAGAACATGGTATGCAAAATTCAACGTGGAGCGAACCAATTCGACGCTGACAGACCTTCGCGGGAATTTTGAGTGAAGTTGTATCGAGTATAATGGAAAATACGGTTGAGAAAACTCATTTATCTGACCAGGGCCGGAGGCATTGGACGCCTCGGGGCTGAAAAAATACTCTGTGCCTAAACACCCGCCAAGGACTGGTTTCGAAATGGTGCCAAGACTCTCCGAATTTCCAGGGTTATTCTCATCTCTAAGCAAAGGGGAATGAAAGTTCGAGATCATCGCAATTTGTTCGAAGTGAGCCGTTAATGGCACTGCCATATGATGTGACGGATCCTGCGCCTGACTGCTCACTAGATCTGTGCAAACTCTTTCGGAACTGTCTCCTTCGCAGTCTATGGCAATACTCTCACGCACTAGCGACAGGCATTGCAGTAATGCGTCCCGAATTTGCTGGGATAGGTCGGAGTGCTGCCGAACTGAGACAAACTTCATAACATTATCTGTCAGGTTCAAGAACAGCTCGGCCATGCTCTCTACCGTCTTTTCGAGGTGAGCTATGCGATTTTTTGTTTCAGCTTGTGCTGCTAGCCTTCGGGCTTTGAAAATCTGCTGTGCTTTGCGATTTTGCTCTCGCCGTGCCTGCAGAGAATTTAGCAATCTTCATTTCATGCCTAATAAGGGATGCCCTTTCGACCTTTGTTGCTTCGCTGACGCCATCTCCGTCGTGACGCGGCCGACCTCTTTTACTGCGAGAATTGCCCGCAGGAAGATTGCACGAATCCATCTGGTCGATTATTAAAGAATGATGCTTATCGGTCCGCAAGCCCTTACTAGAGTGCCATCTAAGGATTGTTTTTGGTTCTAGAAAGGAGAGAGCTTGTAAGCACAAGCCAAATTGCAACATTTTTTAATTTGTCATCAACTCGATATGCACAGAAATTGGCGGTCGTCGCGATTACGTAAGTGTATGAAACACCAATCAACCAAGTTCCTGTCTCGGTGATCCTCGCCTGGTAACTAGAAGAAGCCGGCAGATCATTGAGATGGGCTCCCGAAGCGAGTTCCAGGTCTATTACCGTTGAAGTGGAGAAAGCTGCGAATAGAAGTTAGGAGTACCGTTACTGCATTGTACTCGATTATGTATGTATATATACACAAATAACCTGCTCTGGGCACTTGTGGTGAGCTTGTAACTATTGATATTCGTGACAAACTGCACTCTTCAAGTGTTATTGATAGACGAACTCTACAAAGGTATTGCACCATAACTAGCTCATGGGTAGGAAACAGTACAACAAAAAAAAAAAAATAAAGCATTAATTAAGGTTGTATATTTTATACGCTAACGGTTTTATACATCTGAAAATGACCCGCTCTAGTTTCGATCAAAAGACAAACGTTTGAGACTATGGTACTTGGATCTCTGCGTTTCCAATACTTCGGGAGCAAAATCTCATGCTTTGTATTTTATGTCCTTGCAAAATGGCGTTGGTTTGACTAACTGAATAAAGATCAACAGAGTGCGAGTACCATCCAGCCGTAGCATCACCACATGCCTATCCACAGAAATTATGTCACTCGTGAATCTAGCTCTTGTTCCACGATCCGATGATGTTGTAATTGCAAGCATAAAGAAGCTTGTTTCTTTGCGTCCACTACATGTTTCCCTTTGAGCCACTGTAGCAGGGCTTGCCCCCAGATCAATGCCAAGCTGCAGTCTCTACTGCAAACAAGTCGTCTAGGTTACGCTTTTTAATTGAATCGTCACCACATTTTCTCATAGATGCCAATGAGTTGTACCTATTGTAGCGTCGTAAGGCAGTAAATATGCATTTCACAACCCAAGAACCATAAGATACATACCCACAAAAATACTACAGACCAAGTATCTATTGATAAGAGAATCGCAGCTTAACCACTGACCCATCCCTCATGGATCATTATCACAAAAGTAAGCCATCCCAAGAGGATAAAACTTGAAGTTGCGAGTCCTTTGGAACAGCTCACCATATAGGATAAATATATTAAATATATCGTAGATAGTTAGTTAATAATATAGCATTTATATAATGATTGAATTGGCTAGATGTAGCCCGGTTATTAGCTATGTGACTAAGGCTGCTCATAAGTCACAACGTATCTTTCTGTTAACAAAAGCTCGGGTGGATTCATCACTTGGGGACTACTCTTATCTTTATTAGTAGGCACTAGGACATCACTGTGCGCCACAGCAAATGTAATAAAAGGGGGGGACATTGAATACATGAATGACTTCTCGCGGGTCCTGTGAAAAAAGACGTGAGCATTATCAGCTTTTTGATGTTAACTAAAGTTACAAAACTTTTGCCTGGTCGATTGGCTGATCGGGACGCGTCTTTTATAACTGCCGGCGGGATTTCGGATTGTGGAAACCATATTGCGCAGCCATTGTGCAGCTCTTATTTGGTTCACGTTGACCTCCCTCAGATCCGCTTATGGGAGTCCTCTGCTACGCATGACGTTGATAGGGAAACTGATGTGAAGTCTCTTTGTTTTATATTTTTTTGTAACACATCCCGATGCGCTCCTTCCAAGCAACTGCATTAAGTGAAACCGCCCCTTGATGGAAATGTTAGTATTTGAGTGTCTCACCTGATTAATAATGCCGCAATAATGTTAATTTTTGCTTTTCAATACTCCGGACTCATAGGTATTACCAGGGTTTTAAGGTTCCCGCCCAGAAGATATGACCTATATTGATTGGTAAAATTTTGTTTAATTTATTTATTATATTAAAATTAAGCTTTGTGGATAATGTATTTCATCGGTTGATACATTGTTAGCAGCATTAACAATACGTATTGGCAGCGTAGATCTGGTATTATATACGCTATGAATTAATATTCAAATATAACCAACACATCCAAGGAACATTTTGAATGGAATTTGCTTATTAAATGATGGGACGCCATTGGCTGTAAAATTCCATGGGCTTAGATAAATAGTATTTGGGTAGTAGCAAGACACGGAGAGATTTAAAATCTACTAGTTAGCAAGGTGGAATTGAACGGGGCTTATTGTTGATTTTATTAAGCGGCGTAACAACTTGTGTCTTTCTGCCTGAAATTTAGTCAAAGGGCGAATTGTAGGTCTTCCCTAAATCGCAGTTTCTGTCAGACCATAGGCTGAAAATTGAAGTTTGGGCGGAAGCACTGACGTGTAGTTATACCAGTCGAGCAAAAACGTGGTATATGGAAACCTGACAGTTATATAAGAGTTAGACCATTTCCATCATAACGATGGGGAAACTGCCACCATTTTCTAGAGCATCTTTGTATTTGCAATCTTCACCCAATCAAGGCTTTATCGAATGGCGGCCACCACAGGAGAAGATGGCAAGGTCTTGCAAGAAACAATCAACCCAAGCAGCCAAAATCTAAGCATATCTCAGCTCGAGGATGGTAGATTGGAAAAGAATACTGATGACACCGAAGTGAAGCACCCCAGAGACGGCATCCCAACGTGGAAGTGGGCATTGACTTGCGTAGGCCTCTATTTGGGGGCTTTGCTCTACGGTCCGTCTCACTCTACCGGCAAGAATGATGATCGCTATGCTAACATTAATATGCGCATGTGTAGGCCTCGACACAACAATTGCAGCTGATGTTCAAGGTTCAGTTTACGAGGCACTTGGTGAGATTCAGAACCTGCCATGGGTCGGGCTTGGCTTTCCAATGGCGTCTGTTGCCGTAATCCTTTTGATGGGCCGACTGTACAGTATATTTGACGTCAAATGGCTCATGGTAATAACCACCGCCATCTTTGAGATTGGAAGTGCCATTTGCGGCGCCGCTCCAAGCTCAGATGCTCTTATCGTTGGCAGGGTCATTGCCGGAATCGGTGGATCTGGCATGTACCTTGGGTTAGTTTCTAGCCACATCAAGAGCCGTGATATACGTAATAGCTGACCTAGGAACAGATGTTTGAGTTACTTCTCAGTTTTTACAACGAACAAAGAGGCTAGTCTCTATAATGCCGGCATTGGCCTCGCATGGGGGTTCGGTTCAATTCTTGGACCCGTCATAGGTGGTGCCTTTTCGGACAGCAGTGCAACATGGCGTTGGGTAAGAAGAATCTCGATGTGATCTCTAACACGTTAGAGAAAGCTAGGCTAATTATCCCACATAGGCCTTTTACATCAACCTCCCCCTTGCCGCTCTTATGTCGCCTGTGTACCTGCTTATTTTCCCGTCCTTCCGTCCCAACAAAGAGAAGACAACTTGGCAGTCGCTCAAGACCATCGATGCGGTGGGTGCCGGTTTGAATGCGGTCGTGTTTGTTCTATTCATACTCGTCGTCACCTTCGGCGGAGCTACCTGGGCTTGGGGCTCCGGACGGACCATTGCAGCGTGGGTGGTGTGGGGGGTGTCGTTTGCGATGTTTATCCTCCAGCAGACATTCTTCATCTTCACTGATGCGGAATCACGGCTATTCCCACTGCACCTACTCAAAAGCAGAGCCCTAGTTCTTGTTTGTGTCGGCACTGCTACCTCAGCCACTGTTGTCGGCGTCACGATATACTACGTCCCGCTCTTGTTTCAGTTTACCCGCAACGATTCTGCGCTTCAGGCTGCCGTGCGGCTCTTACCCTTCATTGTCTTTTTCATCTTCTTTATTATGGTGGCTGGTGGCTCCCTTCCTGTTGTGCGGCGCTACAATCTCTACTATATTATCGGTGGAGCCCTTGTTGTTACCGGCGGCGCCTTGCTCTTTACCATTACTCCCGAGACCAGCGTAGCTCGCATCTATGGTTACGAGATCCTCGTGGCTGTTGGGGCTGGCCTTCCTTTTCAAAATGGCTATGCCATCGCTGCCTCCAAGGTCGCCAAGCAAGACCGCGCTGCAGCAATCGGGCTGATTAATGTTGCGCAAATCGGTTTTATGGCCATATCGCTTGCCATTGCGGGTGCCCTGTTCCAGAATCTTGGATATCAATCTTTAAAGGATGCGTTGGCGGAGTTTCACTACCCAGATGATTACGTCCGATCAGCGCTGGCTGGCAAGATCTCGCCCATTTTCAATTCCGCTGATTCGGACGTTATCGATATTGCCGTCCGCGCCATTGTTGATACTATTCGACGAGTGTTTGGAATGTTGATTGGAACCGGAGCGGCGCTCCTCGTCGGCGGCTTGTTGATGCCTTGGGAGAAAGCCGACTTTGCTGCCGATCTTGAAGATTAAAGAGAAGCGAGACGCGTTTAATAAAATGAGCCACTCCCAGTTGAATTTACAACTTGCGCCGTTTGTTAGTAACAGGTTATCAAGCAAGGTATCTTATAGAATCTGGTATGGCTTGGTAAGTTCTCTGGATTATAACATTTGTTCTTAGATTTAGAAAGCTTACATGGCTTATCTTGAGTACTTGTATTTCTGTAAGCCGGATACTTGGCATTTCTTTCTTTTAGATTATAATCCCCAATTAGTTTTAATTCCTTAGCACTGGCATTTCATTTATTCCACAATAATCTCAGTGCTATTAGAGTTACTTGTTGTGTATCATTGATTGTTCATCGGAGGCCCTTTGTTGGCGGTTCACTCCACATCAGTTTTGAAAAAAAAAAAAAGCAAATGGACGAGTACAGGGAAGAGGTGTGATGTTTGTTTGTAACGCACAAGGTCATCCAGTCAGCATGGTACGACTACTAGTGGACTTGATATCATTGGCTACAAACAGCACAAACCGATTGCTCTCAGGCACGATAATAGTCGTAACCGACACTGACATCACCCAATTTTGGTAACCATGACGTCCAAATCATCAGCAACGTGGCTTTGGGCATCAAAAGACGTAAATTTAAGGTGCGCCTCTTGTCATTGTCACGAAGCGATGTATCAAGAGATTCTACGGGCAATTAGGACGGGAAATTAGTCTCCAACGAGCATTTGGAACGACCTCTAAAGTCGTGTTCGTAATACACCCTTTCTTTTGGTATAGTAATGCTATGGGTTCAATCCGCTCAGTAATACATCGACATGCTCCTTGAAGTAACATAGAGATGTAGAGCCCATGCAAACATTACTTCCGCATCTAGTGTATAGTTTGAATGCGGCGATAATGCATACTCTCGTTGTTAGCCCAGTTTTGGCCCCATGAGAAGGTGCTATACTATTGGAATAGGGTAGGCAAGAATCCAGACCTATCGGAATTTTTAATAATCATCGGAGCTTTCAATAATCAACCCGATTCAAAACAACATTTGGGAAAGAGCATGTGGAGTTAGAGCGGGCTTGTTAATAAGCTACTTATTAGTAATCTAGCAATAGATGCTATTATAAACTATGTACATCCCCTTGGTATGTTTATAGATAAATATCAGGAAGAGCAAATAATTAAAAAGAGAGTGTTGCTTTAATAATATATACTCCATTTGGGAGATACGATTAATCTAAAGGCTTCTAATCTTATAGCCCGACGCCTTGTAAGTAGAAACAGCCCCTACAGGTTGATCAAGAGGCTGCGCAGATAAAAACCTCCAGCCAACTAGACTCAAAATAGCAATTACTCGAAAAAGTCAAAGGGAGACCAAAATGGCATCTACGTAGTATGCCTGTATGCATCACCCTGAATTAAGTAAAGTACCGTATGGTGCGTGTTTCATTTAGCGATTTGTCCCGATGCGACGCGCGCGTTTCACCTCGCTTTTGTTTCATGAGAGTAGTCTGCCTTGCTATTCAATCACCTCGTCCAAGTTCTCCGCTCCGACAGATTTCTCCGTCATTCGTAGACAGGTGGTTAATAGTGAGGTTTTGTAGGCCGCGGCTGGATTTGTATCCAGGAGAATCTTCCATTTGTTTTCATACAATTTCGAAGAATCACCCAATGTTTCGCGCCGCTGCCTAATTCAACTAATACCACAAAATCTCTACATTATCCGAGTAAACGACGCAGACCAGGCAAGACGTTCGCTGCAATGACCAATTGAACGCGACGGCGGATTTGCAATGACATCAATAATTCGGCTGTCGCTGCCAAGCGACTGAAACTGTCAACCAGCAACGCGCTTCACACGCCTGGTTATCAACCTGAAGACCACACTGTCACCTGGATCTGTGTACTTCATATCGAGATGACAGCTGTGCGTGCGTGTTGGACAACATCCATGACCATCTACGCAGGGCGTCAAGTGACACCAATACGTATATCTTGGGTAGCATTGGGCCTCATAATGTTGTACTAGCATGCTGCCTGATGGTTCATTAACAAGCGGCCATGATGGAATATACGCAGAAGGAAAGAGGACATATACTTGAAACAGACTATGTAGTGTTTCTTAAAACAGAGTATATAAAATATATATACCGAAATATAGAGCGGGCTTTATATTCCACTGTAAATACTTCCTTTGCAGTACATCTGACAGGTCCGTCATACCAGCATTAAAATTAAAATTATACGCAGAAATGTTTTTCAACCCTAGCAAATGAATGATGAGGCGGCTAGTAAGCGACCACATGTTTTACTCTTTGACATTTTCCAGCAAGTGACTTGTAAAACCATCAAATCATCTATCAACCACGCTGTTGGTCTATTTCATTGCTTGGATGACGAACCTCTATTTTTGGGCCCTTATTTTTGCTTGCTATGCACTGTTTATATACTCATTAACCCAACTATTATAAAAGGAATTGTTTTACTTCGATCGCCTAAATCTTATTCAAGTACGCGCTTTCATATGATGCTAGTTTCATCAAAGGTATCTGAGCTTTTGACAATGAAGTGTATTAAATAACGTTATTTGCTGGCATCTAACAAGAAACAAGAACCCTGTGGTATATCTATTACGACTGTAACACCTATCAAGCGCTTAATGCGCCATTCGCCGGTAACTACACAGCCGCTTCCCTACTCCACACGTGCCAGCTCCGTCTGGCCGGAAATCTGGAGTAGCTCAACTCTTACTAACGCACTGATTACAAACAAAGGCTTAGAAATGAATTTTTAACTGACAAATATGTTTGATGACTAAAAGCTCTGTGTGATATTTCGTGTCGGCCGCACAGGCCTTTTGCTAGCGTTTCCATCATATCAAGTCTATTAACCAATGAGACTATGTAAGAACTTGGTCCTTTAGACTACCAAATAAGAAATGAGGCTAGTGAAATCCCGCGGGGTCCACTTAGAGCAACATGAAGGCTATCGCTTCTGTGTTGGCTCCAAATCGCTGAAATGGTAAGCGGCACGCTAAGTTCGCAAACATCCATGGTTCATTTATACTATAACGTTCTCCCTATTCATAAAGATAATAGGCCAAACATGATACTATAGTTGGTTTGGCTTCCTATATCACGCCTAGTTACGAATTTTGTATCAATAAACTACTTAAAGTCTACATATTCTTGATTCTTCTACTATAAAAGTACTCCATTATAATTGTATAGCGGAATACCCACATCTGGGTTTCGAACTTGCTTTGCATATGACTTTTCGGCAGCACTGTATTTTACAATCAGCCTTATCAGCAGTTCTCTTAATTTCGTAAATATCTCAATCATGTCGTTTAGTTCAACATATCATTGTTGTTGATAGTATGAAGTTCTTATGACATAGAGACTGGGCCTACTCGCAGTTTACCCTCCCCTCTTGCTTACCTGCCGAGGTAAACTTTGCATTGACATTTCTTCTACTCTTTGAGAAAGTCGCCGACCTGTTTCTGGATAAGACGCGTGGGTACCTTCGTGATGATGTAACATTCCCCTGCATAAGCGTAGGATCATGATTGTAAATTAGTAACAGATTCTCTTTGTCACTAGGTTGAACAAAACAAAGCCAATTTCTTCAACAAGTCGAAATCACCGAATATTCTTTCTTCTCTTCAACAAACTAAGTAAAGAGGAATTAAAATCAGTAAGCACTAGGTACTATTAGTTACCAGCAAACCAATTGTTATTTAAACAAATGATTGTCTTGCTTGCTTTCACAGATCTGACTGAAACGTACCAGCAATTTATTCCAATTTCCATATTTTCTTCGAACAATTCTCCTCATACATCATGTCTTTAAAGACTCTTCCCGTTGTCCAGGTAATGGAGTTACCACCTGGATCACCAGAATACGAAGCATCGCGAAGAAATTTGCTTGAGGAATTTGCTACCAAGGTACCAGAGGAACTTCGACTCTCTCCAGATCTCATCAATAATGCCCCCAGGAATGTCACAGAAATTCCTCGACAATGTGGTCTTTTATCTCCCGAAGAAATTGATATCACTGAAAATTACGATGCCACTGCTCTAGCAGCACTCATTAGAGAAAAAAAGGTGACCTCGGTGGCGGTCGCTACAGCATTCGCCAAGAGGGCAATTATAGCACATCAGCTGACTTCTTGTCTTACGGAATGGTTCATGGATGAGGCTATTGAGCGGGCTAAATACTTGGACGAATATTTGCAATCTACAGGAAGGACAGTTGGACCTCTCCATGGAGTCCCCATCAGTGTCAAAGACCTCTTTCCTGTAGCCGGACATTGGTCAGGCCTAGGCTTCCTCGTGGCAAGATTTAAAGAAAAGGAAGACTGCCAGATAGTATCGATACTGCGAGCTGCCGGGGCCGTTTTCTATTGCAAGACCAACCAACCCCAAGCAATAATGCATATTGAGAGCACTTCTTTCTATGGGCGCACGTTGAACCCTCATAATACTGGTTTATCATCAGGAGGGTCTACCGGAGGAGAGGCTGCTTTACTGGCTATGCGAGGATCCGTCCTTGGGCTTGGAACTGATATTGGTGGAAGCATTCGAGTCCCCTCTAGTTTCTGTGGCATCTATGGTTTCAAACCGACTTCGTATACTCTTCCAAGGAAGGATATCCTGCCAATGGGGGCGTTGGCGGAGCTCAGTATTCTGGCTTCAATTGGCCCAATGTGCACTACTTTGAGAGACTTGGATCTTCTTACTTCTGTAACCTTGGCATCTAAACCGCATTTATTAGATCCAAGGCTCGTTCCCATCCCATGGGAAGGTCTCAACACAGCACCAAAGCCGTCGCCGCTGAAGATTGGTATCATGATGAATGATGGTCTTATTAATCCACAACCGCCAGTCACCCGAGCTTTGAATTGGGTGGTGGAGAAATTAAAGGCATCAAAAGCCTTTTCTGTCAAATCCTTTGAGCCATACGAAGTATCTACAGCTCTTAAGAACATACATCTTGCGTTTTGGCCAGATGGCGGCAAAGGCGTAAGAGAGCTCCTAGCTGCCTCAGGCGAACCAATGCTTCCCTTGACTCAATGGGAGTTAAAGGACACCAATGGGTTAGAACTCACGCCCGGGGAAATTCTGCAACAACATGTAGCACGCGATAATTTTAGGTGTGATTTTACTCGTCACTGGGAATCTCAGGATGTTGACTTCATTATCTGTCCCGCCTCAGTTGGTCCGGCAGGTGAGCACGAGACGGGATTTTATTGGAACTACACTAGTTTCTGGAATTATGTCGATTGTCCCGGCGTTGTTTTCCCTACACCTATCAAAGCTAGAGCGAAAGGAGCTGAAGGCTACGCAGCTGATATTCCCCCACCACTCAATGAACAGGACAGACATGTGCGAAAGATGTGGGAAGAGGGTAATTTTGAAGGGGCTCCTATTGGCCTGCAGATAGTGGCGAGAAAGCATCATGATAATGATCTATTTGGGGCCTTGGAAAAGCTTCAGTATGTTTTGGAGTTGCAATAAATTTGCTGGTGGGGGTATGCATGGAATTTTAAGTATATGAGGCAGCAAAGGTTACTTTGTTTGTATTTAAATCCCATATGAGAGTTTTTGATACTAGTTTCCTGGTATAAGGACCCAATAGCTACGTAAATCCGCCTTGACACCAAACATTAACATTTGTCTTGAGGATGAAATCATATTGTTAGATATGCCTGGATATAATTTTCCTTATGATGGCTCTATGGTATGTATTTCTAGGCTCCACCTAGGCTCATCCATCTGCATTACTACCATGCAGCTCTCCCAGACATCTCGCTGAGCTTCACTGGGAGGTACCGACTACATGTGTTTCCGTTTCATTGGGCCCCCTTGCCGCCAGCATGTATATTTGACCCCGCAAATACACGTAGAAGGGGGAGAGGAGAGAGAGGAGCGGGGATACGCTCATTGAGCACACTCTTGTGTTCTGAATGCTACATACTACTGTTTAGCTAACCTATTGGTTCCCTAGCCGCCGATCAGTTTAGTTCTAGTTGCTTCTAAGACCCATTTTGCAGTTCTAAAGTTGCATCACTAGCTTGCATTATACACATCGGATATCGCTCAGGGACTAGGAAATTTCCTCGCGTTCTAGATAACTGGAGAAGAAACCACATACCGAAGCTACGTCCGCTACCATCTTTACATATTATTAGGTCTATTCACAAGGAGAATTTTGTCGGAGATCACAAGAAACATCGATATTGCATACGCATCTTTCGATTGTATACCTTCAGCTTCGCTTCACGAATCCAACTGACTCAATAAGCAGTCCACGCTCATACTCCCAGTTCCAGATGTCTGCCCATCACGGCGGCTGCCTTTGTGGCAACATTCGCTACATGTATGATACAGAGCCGATAAAGAAAGTCAGTGCGATTTTTTATCTCCTTTTGTAGTCGGCTAGAACCATGGAAATAGCTAAACTGATGTTGTTTTGGAATTCTATCGCAGGTTCTCTGTCACTGCATTGATTGCCGCAAGATCAGCGGCAGCAGCTACAGCGTCAACTTTCTTGTCCCTGAGGCAGCATTCCGGGTAACTGCTGGTACGCCAAAGGTGTTCAGCAAAGTCGCTGATTCAGGCAAGACTATTGTCAGTTACTTCTGCGGTGACTGCGGTAGTATGATATGGCGCGAGTCTCCCAGTTCTGGCCCTAACAAAGTGTTGAAGGCTGGGACATTGGATGACAGCGACGGGATTCTTTCGACTGCGGTAATCGATGCAGAGATTTTCACGCGCTCCAGATTAGAGTGGGTGCAGCCTATAGCCGGCGCAAGTCAGAGGGCCGCATAGTGAGCGGGCTCTCTCCGAGTGATCGTATCACGGTGGCGCCAACGGTTGCACACGCGTCTTTATGGATAGCCTGTGATGGAATGGAGAGGGGGAAAGGAAAGGGGAACGAAAAGAAAGACGAAGAAAAATAACGGCGTTTCCAGTAACAAACGTAGTGCCGTGCGCTGTGGATCACGCTGTACATATACTGAATAAGTCCAAAACTTACGCCACAATACGATGCATCCTTGGTCCTTAGTTTTTTTGGTGCATTGTTATAGCTGGATCATTGCAAAATGGTGTATATACAGGTATAGAATCGCATTAGTGCCTATTAATCATGTCCATCTGGCACACTGATATAGGTTAGATGGCACTTGCTAAGCATATAGGACAAGTAAGTGTAGATAAGTAGGTATATAAGGTAGCCAAGCTGAGCATACTCCTCGTCAGTTATGCTATGTACAAGTCTCCACACTGTAGATACTTTGTAAATGGCAGGGCGTACTTGACAATATCGCACCCCAAACTAGTAGAAACTAATACCCCACTACCCAGTACCGAGCAATCGTCGCTGCATGTATATATTCAATGTTTCCAGTTTTATTCTCAACGGGTTTGTTGAACAAAGCCTCTCGTTGAAAAGGCTACTTATTATCATGTCTCTGTCCCCGTCAGTCCGGTACGCTCGTGTCGAAGGTAGTCGTACGTCCTTGGCACATCAAAGTTTACGGGGCTAATCTTTCTAGATGTTTCCCTTATTTTGCAATTTATCCAGTCTGCAGCAGAAGAGCAAGCCCCTGGGACCAAGATAGCTGCAACCGAGGACAGTCTCGCTAAGACGCTGCACTTTGGGCCACCTTCGGATTCAGTGACACAATCAACCCCTCGCTTTGCATGGGCGCTTCTCATCTTTTCTCCAGACCAACAGCCTGCTGGCCTGCTGATTTATTTCCATAACTATTCGACCTGGATGGCAGCCCCTGGCGTGTGTTTGGAAGAGTTATATGTTGTGCCTGAATATCGGCGCCATGGATATGCGCAGATACTGATTGAAACGATGGCATCCGCTGCGGAAGCAGCAGGCTGTGTCAAAATGGACTGGGTCTGCCTTTTGGACAATGAGAAAGCGCTTAGGTTCTATGACAAACTAGGTGCGAAACGAATGAAAGATTGGACTGTATTAAAAGTTGATAAAACCTGCATGCAGGAGCTGGCTGCTAGAGGGAAGCAGTCTGGCGCGTGCATTGAACTTGACAGTGCAAATATCTGATCATGGGTAAAACGGTCCCATTTCCCAGAAAGTATTCTAGATTCCCATTTTGTGAACTATTTCGCGTAATCTTTTCTATAAAGTTTGCGCAGTTACAGGCAGGTTGTTTAGTCCACTGTTTCCAATAAGTTGGTACCTAGTGATACTATCGCAGCAGCAATTCACTCGGTTTTTCTATGGGTGGATATGAGTACATTTATGAGATTAAGATGAGTGGAGGCAATACGGGCACTGAATTTAGCTTTCGGCGTTTTGTAAAAGAAGCTGCTGAAGCCAATCTATATACCCGCCCTCTTAACTTTATTTCTGGGTAGAAGCGATCTCGTGGCTTGATACCATATTTTTATATATGCCTCCTTTTTCCTCTTGTGGCCCTCTCAAACCTGTCTTTTCCTCACATCATCCCCTTCTCGCATCACCTTGTCCTCTTTCATTAACAAATAGAGGTGAATATATAAACCTAGGAATCATGTTTCTCGTTTCAGCATCGACTCTCCTTCTTCTTCTCGTGACGGTGGTTGCGCAGATGCCTTGGCCAAAGGAAAGGCCAGGTGGCTTCCATATTGAAGACTTTCCGATGCTCAATATCGTCGAGAGAACCGCCATTGACCCGTATCTTTATCTGAGCAAGCCTGAACTTGGATTTCCGAAACTTTTCCGATGTCTCCCTGTATGATTCGCTCTCCTTCTATTTCCCCTATACGATCGCTTTTGCATGATTATATGATAGAACTAATTGCCCTCTATAGCGAGAAGAAGGTGTTGTGGATTACATAGGTTGCTCCGTTGTAAATTCTCAATGGCAGAAATTGTTAAATGGAGACGGCAATCTCGTTGTTACTGGTGGACAATGTAAATCCATCACGCAGACATGCTGCCAAACTACCATATGTGCGCCTAAGGAAGTTGATGTTATCCTGACTGTCACGGAGATGGATCGTTTGTTCTTCAAGTTCTCAGAAAAGTGCCTCAGTCACACTAAAGGTGCACTTTACGTGACCACCGGCTGGGATAACGTGATAATGACATCAAGACCACCGAGATGCATTCAAAAGGGGCATCGGCCAGATTCGAACCGTCGCAGCCTGATGAATGAATCATATTGGGAAAGTTGAAAGGACATTCTGGAGAAAATAGGCTTTAATAGATGTATATTTCCATGACCATATTTTATATTATAAAAACCACTCTATGTTTTCATTCGGTGTATATATTTTATATAAAATATATAATTTCGTTTATAATATTACTACGGACATAAAAAGCATAAAACCATCAGTTCAAAAATGTCTCTACGAATAATGTGTAATGGAACGAAGCTCTTTTATGCCTTTACGCCATACTCTGTACCTTGTACAATATGAATTGAAGCTACGAGAGCCGGTTATTTTTAAAATGTATTATTATGAAGCTGCACTATGGGAAGTTTGTGCTTGGAAGCTCACCTGACGTTTTGGAAGCTAGTCATCATACTTCATGGAGCCGCTACCAAAGCATATGCATGCATCAAGTAGGCAGCATCGGATATTGGGAAAGTGGTTTATTAATGTATTCTTATTGATTCTTCATATGACGTTTCTTAACATAAGACTGCTTCTGGATACATAGATTTAAGTCAAGCAGCACCACCTATACGGCGTCTAAGCTAGTCCACCTCCCGAGAACATTCGCGATGCTACAGTTTTTACAGCATTAATAGCTGCCAGATAAAGGCCGGGCCCTACGCTGATTCTCGCCACCCCAAGCTTGGCTAAATCAGCTGTTGTGAGGGAACCAGGCGCTCCAGACATAATAACTGCGACCTTGCCGTCCAATTCTTTGACCAACGTCTTGACAGTTTCGCTGGTTAGGCCTTGTCCCTGACCACCCCAGTAGAAAACTGTGGTTGCGCCAGCCTCCAGAAATGCTTTACCACGCTTAATGGCCTCTGCGAGTCTAATTTCGTACGTCAAATCGGGAGAAGGCGCAAGGCGAAAGGCGTCGCATCGAGCGTTGAGGACAAAATCTGGAGCACCAGCCTCTTTGGCGGCATCAAGAGCACGCTTGAGTCGTACTACTTGGTCCTCAAGTTTGTATAAGGAGCCTGAGATGCCTTTATCAAACCCCGCAGAAGGGATGCTATCCTCGATATTGGCACCGGCCGCTCCATATTCGACAACTGCGGTGACAACTGCTGTGATCAGGTCACCATATCCATCTTGAATATCTACTGAAAGAGGGATGCCTGCTTGCTCAGCGAGGGGAGCAATCTTGGAGATGGCTTCGAGGTTTTGCACCATGGAAAGCTCTTCATCTTGAATGCCCAGCGTAGCAGCAATAGCAAATGATGCCGTGGCTAATGCTTTCACAGGTTTAGAAGACTCTGAGTTCAAGGAAAGAATGGTATTTAGAGAAGAGACGTCCCAGACGTTGGATAGAACGAGAGGAGACCCAGGCTTATGAAGTGCCTTAAGCTCCTGAGCTAATTGATTGGTGGAAGGCATTTTGTATTTAAGATGAAAGTGAGATTAGAAGTGATAGAGATGGAGATATCGAATTAGTAGAATAGAGGATGAAGTACCAAGCTATATAGTTCACATCAACAATTTATAGTATATCCGGATTGACGTTACGTAGCAGCACATCCTCCATGCAGAACCAATATCGACAGCAACACTATAGCAAACTATTACCCCACCATGCTGCTGTCATTATAAAAGCCAGGCGGAGTTAGCGGGGGACCGGGCATGTAAAAGCGATCCAGCGCTAGGCTCACTACGCTCACTACGGAAGCATTCAATGTGATTCGCCCCATAGATGCAGGGGCTACGGGGTAGACCTGGACTCGATTCGCTGTGGTATCTCCTCTAGTGATGCGTGCAAACGTGTGAAGCGATTCACTGGCACACGTATGATCCGGAGATAAAGACTGAGAGATGGGATGCCCGTCAATGCAGCAACGCATATGGCGAGTGACTCATGGTGGTGACGAGTTGACAGCGCAGTGAGCCGTGATTTTGGGAGCCAATCCGGACGGCTCGGTCGTGGCGGTTTAGTTACAGAGCAACAGCGAATAGCGACTGCATTTGGTAAATTGGAAGCAACATGATTACAGATTTCACGACCTTGCCGCACATACCAAAGCGTGTTGTTGGGCATTGGCTATTGAAGTTTCGTGCATATTCAGCTGCGATATAAGATCTAAGCACAGGCTGAGAAATAGACACATGTATACCTGCTTCAGCAATTATGTGAAAATTACCAGTGATTGAAAGATATTGGCAGTCGATTTGTAAATCGATATGCACGTCTAGCAGATAGTTCAACGAGTATTGTAATACTATTGGAGCAGGTAAGTCTTTTGTACGTAATACCCATTGACGGTGAATTAGACGGGTGTCACCTATGTAGCACACTTCATACTCAAAATTTTAAGCTTGAACGGGCCTTTGGTTGGCTTAGTGGCTCCTAGACCCGGAGTAGGTATAGCAGACACTCTAAATAAAGATGGAAGCGCAAGCCGAACAGTGAGTTCAAGAAGTGTCTCCGTAGGATTAAAGCTTGTGGCATAACTTTTGATATGTTAATTTCACCAACACAGCTATGTATTACATGGAGGTTTTGCCAGCTGAACTTCCATTTATACTCTGCAGTGCTGCCCCCCCAGAATAGAAACACTTCTATTTCCATTTACGGGTGATTCTCGTTTCGGCGGGGTCTATTCGCTGACTAAGGATGAACGCCTACTACGTCAATGCGAATCATTGGCTGGATAGCTCATCTTCAGCATTTTCTTTGCTTCGAAACGCTGTCACTGGATGGACTTTGTTATGCAGCATGCCGTATTCAGCAGCAAAATTCGACCAAGATCATTCTGCATCTCATATTTGCTTCTGGATATGCTTTATCACAAACTCAGTGTGGCGTTGGACAAGCTCTCGACTTTTGCCTTTCACTTACACGCCAATCAGCTAATGCCATCATATTCTTCAGCCAGCAACGAAATGCATGTGATAGCAGGGCACACTCACGCCATATGTTTCTGCTATTCCCAACATCAATATTTTTTTCGTGTTTTCTTCTCCACAGATCACGGCATGCCCGTCATTTTACATCTCCCAATCCAGCAACAAGACACAAGGTCTCTCATCTCAGACAACGCCTCGGTAGCCGAATGGGTTTAGCCTCAAGCTGTCTCTAACACCAGCTCCACGCCAGTCAGCTTAGCATCCGTTTTCCACCCATTTTGCTTCACCACTTTTTTTTTCCCTCCCGTGCTACAGTAGTAGCAATGGAGCCATATGCATCTTTACCGCCATACTGATACTGTGCTACGTAAATAAACCGAAAGAAAAAAGCATGAGTCGCGTGACGGTATCCCGAATTCTGTAGCTGGACCCAGAGCCATCGACGGCATTGGCTGCTATTTTCATGGCCCAGGACCCATTATACGAAGCTATACCGCCCTACGAATCTGGTTCTTGCTTGTGATGCTGATGTAATGGGCGATCTCGATCTCTATTTGCTGGCGAGGAAAGGGGCTTGCGTCACTGTAAACATGCCGAGCCTCAGAAACTTTGGCGTATCACACATTATTAGCCTTCCTTTTCCACAACCAATTCTCTTTCTCATTTCAATTTCTCCCCCTAATTATACTTTTTTTAATATTTCGTCCCCCTAAAATTCGTGTTTCAATTCTCGTATCTCGGCTCTATATCTCTCTGTATCATATCCTTTTTTTTAAACTCATCGTTTCCTCTTTCTCTTCATCCTCTTCGTCCACCTCGACAGCGCTTGTCTCGCCCATCTCGAAGCCTCTTCCAGACACAAATCGATTAGGTCATCGCCACTTCATCTGAGTAACCTCTCCAACTCGATCAAACGACCGCGACCATGATTGGAGGCGCAGAGCCCTCAGCGACCTCCAGGCTTTCTGCCTATCTCTCCAAATTCAATCCCGTGCCAACTTTCCCCGAGTATACCGGACCGTTCAAAGTCGGCACGATTGACGTCGAGATTCCAGTCGCCGATCTCCCTTCACCAACTCCACGACCCCAAAATGCCAGCGATATTCCAACAGTGCTGTTCCGAGTCTTCTACCCAGCTGTCGCAGAGTCGAACGAGAAGCTGATTAGTTGGTTGCCTGCGCCGCAAAGACACTATGTTTCAGCTTACACCAAGTTCATGGGGGTTGGACACACGCTGGCTGAGCTCCTGTCGTATGACACCACCCAGGTTTTTAGTTCAACAGTAATAATACCATACTGACATTGATTGCTATAATAGATTCCTCCCCCGACACCTTCATTATACCTCCATTCCCGCCCATAAAAATGCTGCATTGGCATCTCCCGAGACCGAAAACAAGCGATGGCCAACCATGATCTTCTCGCATGGCCTCGGAGGCAGCCGAAACTCATATTCATACATTGCTGGATCGCTTGCCTCCCATGGCGTTGTTGTCATTTGCCCCGAGCATCGAGATGGAAGCTCCGTCACCACATATGTTCGCGTTCCTGGCCAGCACGGCCGCCTTGCCCGAAAGGTGATCCCATACAACCGAATCTCTCACGAGGTTTCGCCAGACGTCTATGAGGCTAGAGAAGCGCAGTTAAGGATCAGATTGTGGGAAATGGGCCTGATACACGAGGCCATCTTAGCCATGGACGCAGGCAGAGAGCTTTCCAACCTCAACCTGACTACCCCGAGCTTGAGCCAGTTTGTTGGCCGCCTGCATGTTAATGAACCTGGCAGCATTATCTTTGCAGGCCACAGCTTTGGCTCCACTACCATGTACCAACTCCTCAAAAGCACCTATTACGCTACTGTTCCAGAAATAGCTGGCATGGAGGCGCCATTGTTTACACCTGCAGAAGACAGCAGCATTCGGAAACAGGTGACAGAGAAGAGTGTCACTATGCTCCTAGATATGTGGTGCATGCCCCTGCTGTCCCCCAACTCAAGTGCTCTATATAACCTTCCGCTCCCTTTATACGCTGATGTTCCCTCGGCAGCGGGCGGAAATGCTCTCTTGGCTGTTGAATCTGATGCTTTCTTCAAATGGTCGGAGCATCTCCATGCTACGGCTCGACTGCTATCTCCCGATCCAACAGCCAAGGTTGTAACACCAGAGATTTTTGAGACACCTAGCGGCAACAAACTTGCCGAGCCCAACTTCTTCTACGTTGTCAACTCAGCGCACTTGAGTCAGTCTGACTTTGCCATTTTGTTTCCCCTCTTGACCAGAAAGGTGTTCAATGCTGTCGAGCCAGAGCGTGCTCTTCGGTTGAACCTCCGGGCACAGCTGCAGTTTCTCCGAGCAAACAAGGTTCCTGTAGCACGGACATGGATTGGAGACCTTGTCGATGGAGCTCATATTGACAAGCTGGATCTTGCAAAGAAGGACGCAAGCGCGGAGGTGGTGGCTGATGGATTAAACGACGACAAGGCCATTTTTGACAGAAGCGGGAACAACATTGTTGACAGCTGGAAATGGATCGACACCATCGGCATGGGAGAGGCAGAGGAGAAGGAAAGTGAAAAATCGACGACGGAGAAGATTGAACAGAGCGAGGAGCAGATGAAAGGCGAGCTGGAGCCCAGCGAACAACCTACTGAGCCAGCCCCGGTCAAAGGCGTCACTCTGCCTCAAGGCCATGGTTGGCGGGAGATTTGAGAGAGATCAATCGCCGATTGGTAATGCTTGCGGCGGATCACAGTGACGATGATACTCATGAACTCCCTTGTGTTATTTGGCCATCTACTGGTCTGTTTTTGATGTGCATGTACGAACACAACTACCTATAGCTTCTCTTTGTTTTTGTTCCTTTTATTCCCCTATTCCCCTTACTTTTTTTTTTTTTTTTTTTTTTTTTTTTTTTTTTTTTTTTTTTTTTTTTTTTTTTTTTTTTTTTTTTTTTATTTTTT
>JAJKFY010000007.1:0-42735 GCA_021066465.1 Trichoderma asperelloides
CCCCCCCCTGTCAACCCACCAGCCGCCAACCCCGCTCGGTGGGTTATGCCAGACAGTGTCTGGTTTTTATCCGGGTGCGCTTCCGATCCCCCCCCTCCCCCCCCCCCCCCCCCCCCCCCCAACGACGTTCCACGCTTACACGGGGAGGAGGTTCGCTGACCACCGAAAAGCCTCCGGCAAGTTCTAATTTATACACCAATGAGCAAGCCCACACTATCGGAAAAAAGTCTTTCCAAATGAAACACACCGGGGTCACCCCTGGTGCCAATGGAACCTTGTAGTGGGTTTATTGACAATCCAGGGGCCCAATAGCAGGGTACTGTGAAATGCGTTAACTCGTTTGCTGATGGACGCAGTGGTACGCTCCCAGCTGGATGAAGAGCCAGCACTGCCCTATATCAAAACCCAGAATATATATTATTGATTGTTTACGTAGCGGCAATTCCGGGGTTGAGCGCACTCACGTTCCGTATGACATCTACTGAGAAATAGAGCATTGAAGTCATCTCTACTAGATGACTTCACCCCGCAACAAAATGCATGCTGCCCATTAGCGTTGATGCTATACCATCTATCTGATGTAATCCAGAAAGCCGTCCTCTGCGACTTACCATTTGACAAGTTCTTGCACGTCATGAAAGTCGTCTGCCAGAAACTAACGGTCATCTGCCCGCAATCTTCGGCGAGAAAGTCACAAGTGTAGACTACGCCGCCAATTTGATATGCAACGTTGTGCTGCGGAATTGGAAACTGGTCGCCGGGGGTATTGCTGCTCGTGCACTCTATAAACCTAGCAAGAGCTTAGCCGGCACTAAGGACAATAATGGCACCTGAAGAACGCGTTCCGTTCTGACCTAAAGCTATGAGTAATAGCTAAAGAATTATAGAAATAGTTTAAGAACTATTTTGCTAATTCCACACAGGGTTGATAAACAATGTGTCTAGCCTTAGGGAGTTTAAAGGCTATCTCTTTGATCCCATCCAGACCAACTGGATGTGAAAGTTTATTTCTTATGCTTATTTAGACAATATTTAAGCGGAACTCGTATTCCGTAGACGACATGGTGACTTGTTCCTGTAGCTGTATATACCGATGTCATGGCGGTGGGAAGAGCTCTGAAGAAATTCGACAGGTCAGCCAAACCCTAGTAGCACTACTACGATCAAGATACCCCGCGAGGCAGCTCTAAAGCCCCGCATTTGTTTTCCAGGTTGTGTATAAAAAAACAAGGGCCAATAGTCTATGCTGTATCTGAGGCTGAGAAGAGTTATGCTAGAAATAGAGACTAGGCAGTACTAGTAGTAGCGAGTGTTACGACAAGCTGTCCTATGCCACCCCCTGTAACCTGTAGTAATGCTCGCCTTTCCTGTTCATATTAAAAAAAATAACCTATTTAATAATTAAATTATAGATAATTAATTTTCTATATTAATTTAAAGCGAATATTTTATTTTATAAATTTTTTTTAAAAATATAAATGATATATTAATATATATAAATAAATATAAAAATATTTATTATATTTTATATATTTTGTTTTTAATTAAAATAATTTTCTTATAAATTAATTAAAGAAAATTTATATAGTTCAAAAAAAAAAAAAAAAATCCCCTCTTACCTTTTTTAGTTGGTCTCGCTATAGAACATTAATCATCCGTAATCTAACTATTAAACAGGTTATCTTTTTTTAATGTAAACAGGAAAGGCGAGCATTACTACAGGACAGGTTACAGGGGGTGGCATAGGACAGCTTATATGTGTACTCAGTAGTAGCCTGGCTGCTGATATATGGGCTGTGCACCATTTTACGCTTAACTTTCCTGTTGAGAAATTCGCTGCATGAGGAGATACGGCGTTTGGAGAAAAGAATATTAAATAATACAAGCGCCCATCGGACCATTTACAACGTTATGGCCCAGTATAAAATCTGGAGCAACCCAACGACGCTATGCTGATCGTCATTAAGAGAGAATTTTCATAAAAAAAAAGGGCGATCCCTAGATTGGCTAGAATCTAGCGATTTTAACTCACTAGACGCATCAGCCGTGACGACAAAGGCTACGCGCGGACAGAGGCTTGGAGACCCTTAACCCGTTGTGTGACGCCACCAGAAACAATGATTGGATGATGCCGGCGAGGCTGAGCTCTGATGGGGTTATTGTTTCCAGGCTGACTGCGGAAGGCTTTCTTTCAGATCCGTGGCGAATGTTTATTTTTAGCTCTTGCTCGTAATGGAGAGATGGAGAGAGAGGCGAGTGTCTGTAAGTGGAAGTCGGAGATGCTCGCCGCATGAATATACACGGAATGGTGACGCTGACGAACACACCAATATGTATGTACGTGTATACTGTATACCGTCATGTGAGAGACGTGTGGCAGGCTCGTGCCTTCATCGGTATGAATATGATATCGCGCATGATGATCATTGCAGTACGGAGGAGTCGTGCCGCCATCTAGCCGCCCTTTCTTGATTGCAGTAGCGCCTCTCTAGCCCCCTCAGGGTGGCTTGGGTGGGTGCATTTGACGGAGCAGGTATTAATAGCGTCGCCTCACACAGAAAAAATACAATGCAAAAGAGCGAAAGAGCCTCATGGCACGTGTAATAGGACAGCACACAGAGCACTCAGCGCACCCCTGAATCTGTGCTACAAAGCACGCACGGCTGATTCCTCGTCTAATCCCGTTCGATGTGGTATCTCATCGACGTCACTGTTTGCTCCCCTCCGTCGCCAAGGCAATTGGTGGAGTGCTGAGCGCTGCGGACCAGTAAAAGCCCGCCAGTCTGCCTTCCCACGGCCACCCCCAAGCCCCTACGAGACGCTACAGGGCACTAGCCCCCCACTAGCACCTCTGAAACCGACAGCTGGACCAAGGGGGCTTCGGCTCCAGCTTCATTGAAACTCATCAGCTTTGAAACCGCCGTTTGATCTCTTCACATCCTCATCATTTTCTTTTCTTTCTCATGCGCATCCCCCCGTTCGATTCGCAACAGGCACACCGAGCGATCGCTCCAATCACGATTACGATTTAGCTCCTCGCGAGAGGATCCACCGCTATTTCAGGGCTGTTCTTCTACGTGTCTGCTTCGTGCCTCTGCCAACCCTAGCATTTCGCGAGAGAGAGGTGATCTGCGAAAGTCGACAGAAACACGGCCCCGACGTACCTTGCATATTACCCCAAAGCCGCTCATTGGAGCTTCATCGACCAGGCCTCGGACCATCCCAGGGTGTGCGCACAGGCCCTTGCTTCCCTTAAACCATCAGACGACGACGACGACGCAGAGCCGCTGCTGCGCCGCCCTCTTTCTCTGAACTCGGTGTCGCAAACACGAGGCGACTACCGGCTGTCTCCATTCCACGCGCCACCAGAAGCAACGTGGAAGGGAGAGAAGAAAAAGAACTCGCGATTCATCGTCTGCCTCGCTCCCCAGCTCTACCTCGCACCGTCACTAGCACTGGCAATTGATTTGCTCCAACCATGTCGTATAATCGCCTAGGTATGTACGCTTGCAATCGTCCAATTTCCCCTTCTGACGACTCTTGGCACCTCAACCCCCTGCCCGCTTAATCTCGAACACCCACTTTTGCCCACTTCGTCCTTACGAGTCCCTGTTGCGACATCTTCATCTTCTCCCCATTGCGATGTTCGACGCTCTTGGCTAGCTCCTCCCCGCGGTCCCTGGATGTGCGGCGGGCTACATGCTACGTGATATATACTGGCTAGTAGTATACAGCTAGCCCTGGGGCGCATCATTGCGTTGTTTCCCCATCTCTCTTCTCTCCTGCCTCTCTCACTTCTTATTCGTTTTTTGGCGTTTTCCTTTAACTCGACGACTGGCTCGTTTCTTTGGATCTTCGCCATATCTAACGAACATTATACCCGCAGATCACAACTACGAGGACGACCAGTATCACCAGATGGATCCTCGGGGTAACCCATATAGGACTCCGTCGCCTGGACACCCGCTTCAGCAGGGATACCAGATGGACGAGAATCCCTATGGCCAATATCATCCTCAGAATGCCCAGATGCCCAATATTGGGCGACTGGCAAGCCCAAGCGACCAGCTACACATTAACCCCGCTGTGAGTGCTTGAGATTATGCTGTTCCTAAGCCAATGGGGAGTTGCGGTGACTGACTGAGTTTTTGTTTGTTTCAGGCCTCAGTTGACGGTTTGTCCTACAACCCCGACCAACCTTACAACACCGGCCACCGTCCGTCCGACTACGCAGTAGATCCAGAGGCCCATCGCAATGCCTACTACAATGCTCCTTATGAGCCGCAGCCACACGCCGGCCAAGACTATGATCAACAGTACAACGAGTATGACGACCAACGACCGATGCTCTCACATAATAATTCAGACTACCCCCTCACCCAGCAGGAAGAGACTCGGCCTGTTACACCGACGGGTGGCATCAAAAGATGGAAGACAGTAAAGCAGGTGCTTTTATACCGTGGCAATCTGGTGCTTGATTGCCCAGTGCCGCCTGTACTACTGCGCGAAAACCCTCACGGCGAGCGTGATGAGTTTACACACATGCGATACTCGGCCGCAACCTGTGATCCCAAAGATTTCTATGATGAGAATTTTACGTTGCGTCAGAGGCTCTTCAGTAAGCCTCGACACACCGAACTGTTCATCGTAGTTACCATGTACAATGAAGACGACGTTCTCTTTGCACGAACTATGGTTGGCGTTTTCAAGAACATTGAATACATGTGCAACCGCCCAAACAGTAAGACCTGGGGTAAGGACGCCTGGAAGAAGATTGTGGTCTGCATTGTCAGCGATGGTCGTTCCAAGATCAACCCCCGAACAAGAGCAGTGCTAGCTGGTCTTGGAGTCTATCAAGAGGGTATCGCCAAGCAGCAAGTGAACAACAAGGATGTGACGGCGCACATCTATGAATACACCACCCAGACGCACCTGCAGCTGACCAAGGACGTTGTCTCGCTGGTTCATCGCCGAACACCCGTCCAGCTGCTCTTCTGTCTCAAAGAGAAGAATGCAAAGAAGATCAACTCCCACAGATGGTTTTTCCAAGCATTTGGCCGTGTTCTGGACCCCAACATTTGCGTCCTCATTGATGCCGGTACAAGACCGGGAGGTAGTTCTATCTACCATCTGTGGAAGGCGTTCGACCTGGAACCCATGTGCGGAGGCGCCTGTGGTGAGATCAAGGCCATGTTGGGTACTGGTGGCAAAAACTTGATTAACCCTCTGGTCGCAACGCAAAACTTTGAGTACAAGATGAGCAACATTCTGGACAAGCCCTTGGAGTCGGCCTTCGGCTTCATCTCCGTCTTGCCTGGTGCCTTCTCAGCTTATCGATATGTCGCCTTGCAGAACGACAAGAACGGCCAAGGCCCTCTCGAAAAGTATTTCTTGGGTGAAACGCTGCATGGTGGTCACAAAGCAGGTCTCTTCGAGTCCAACATGTACCTGGCCGAAGATCGTATTCTCTGCTTCGAGTTGGTCACTAAGCGAAACTGCCACTGGATCCTGCAGTATGTCAAGTCTGCCACCGGCGAGACTGATGTGCCCGATACAGTGACGGAATTGGTCCTCCAGCGACGTCGTTGGCTCAACGGTTCTTTCTTCGCTGCCATCTACGCCATCGCTCATTTCCACGACTTCTTCCGCTCTGACCACTCTTTCTTCCGAAAAATTGCATTCTTTATTGAATTTGTCTTCAACACCATTAACATGATCTTTGCTTGGTTCGCAATTGGTAACTTCTTCTTGGTCTTTAAAATCCTGATTACGAGTCTGGGCTCGGACGATCTCCTCGGCAAAGTTGGTAATATCCTGGGCGTTGTATTTGAGTGGCTGTATGGCGTTTGCCTGATTACATGTTTTGTCTTATCTTTGGGTAATCGACCGGCTGGTTCTGGCAAACTTTACACTGCCATGGTCTGGTTCTGGGCGGGTATCATGATGTACGTTTTGATCCTCTTTCTCCCCCCCTCCCCCTTTAATTAAGCGTTTACTAACCCGAATCGGACAGATACTTGATGTTTGCTGCCATTTTCATCGCCGTCAAAGCTATTATTGCAGATATTCACAGCGGAGGCGGGTTTAGCATCAGCGAGATTTTTAAGAACCAGGTCTTCTACACGCTCATCGTTTCCGTCATGTCGACCTACGGTATCTGGCTCATTGCATCTCTTCTCATGTTCGATCCGTGGCACATGGTTACCTCGTTTGTCCAGTACATGCTCCTGACTCCAACTTTTACCAACATTCTCAACGTCTACGCTTTCTGCAACACCCATGATGTTTCCTGGGGTACCAAGGGTGACGATAAAGTAGAAAAGCTGCCGTCTGTCAACACCAAAGACGGCCAGGGTAAAACAGATCTTCCCGATGAGGGTGATTTAAATGCGCAGTACCAGCGAGAAGTCTCGGTATTCAGCGTCAAATACAAGGAAGTAAAATCTGCCCCCACGGAAGCTCAGCTGCAAGAGAAACAGATGGACTACTACAGAGGTGTACGAACTGGTGTCGTGCTGATCTGGATGATTACAAACTTTGCCCTGGCAGCAGTGGTTTTGAGCTCAGCTGGCCTCGAGAGGATCACGCCTGGTAACCAGCAGGATATTGAGAATCAGCAAACGGAGCGATCCAACATCTACATGGCTGTCGTCCTTTGGAGTGTTGCAGCATTGAGCAGCTTCAAATTCTTGGGAGCCATGTGGTTCCTTATCGTCCGTCTGTTCAGAGGTGTCTAAAAGGACACTGTGTAAACCTTATTGAGGGCTGGAAATGAAGATGATAAATAACAATTGGAAAAAGAAGACTAAACGAAAGAAGGAAAAAAATTATACAAAGCCCTCAGCGGGCTACGATAAAACATTACGCTATTATCATTTCTTTTCGAATTATACCCCTTTTTATATATATTCTACGACAAGAAGGAAAAAAAAAACCCCATCCCGACGACATGTTGGAATTTTGCGCTTGAAGGAGAGCAGGGGAGAGGAGGCATCATTCGTGTAACTATCTGTCTTCTTGCATGCATACATTTTACGGCCAGTGTGGTGTTTGCTTTCCTCTTCTTTGTATAGCACACGACGGGGCGTTCTTTTGAACGAATGTGTGCGAGTTGGTGGCGTTTTTCTTTTCTTCTCGTTTTTCCTTTTTTTTTTCTTTTACAGGAACGCATTTGCATAGCAGATATTGTATTATGCGCTGAATGATGATGAAATATTTGTGACTTTGATCGTTGATTGAGGATTTGAGTATGTTGCATTCCACAACTTGGCATTGAGCAAGCTTGTCTTCACATATTCTGTTCTATACCTTGAAGGAATCACCAGAGGAGCATTGAACGTGAATTTATAAACATCTAATCATATTATTGACAATACTTCGTGATTTATACCATATACCATGAAATCATAATTCTAAAAAACGGAGAACCAGCCCAGTCTACTGTAAAGTCCTGAAGCCGCCCATCTTTCAAAGGAACAGGACCATTCACAATTCCCGTAACTTCTAAAATAACCACGCAATATAGCGGTTGTAAAATTTACGCATGCCTTGGCTGTCTGCGTTTTTGATCTGCTCTTGTTCCAGATAATCTGCCTCCTGCGAATCGATGATATCTTTTCCAGTGTAAAAGTCTGCCTCGTGAGGCTTGACACCTCGGCTGCCAGTGAGGAGCATGTGTCCAAAGAGCATGGAAATATAGAGAGGAATTCCAAGATATCCTGTGATGAAGTTCTTGTAGTCAAAATTCGTCTCCTTGGTGTGGATGAAGACGTTGAAGTTCTTTGTTAGACTGATAAGAATAACAAAGGCCAGGCAGATGACGGTGCCCCAGAATCCCTGAGGGGCGACATAAGGCATGGCACTATCGGGGATGTTTTGGGCTCGGCGCGCGCGGAGGAAGAAGAGGTAGGTGACGAGGATGGAAATCCAGGTCAAGATACCAAAGATAGTGACGAGGTTGACGAAGTAGCCAAAGACCTAATCATCGTGTTAAAATAAACCCTTTAGTGTTTCATGAGGGACCATTGAAGAAACGTACCACTGTGCTGCTGGTAGAAGCGTTCATAAATGCAAGGCATGAAATAGCTGCGGAAAGGAAAAGCGCCGGGTAGGGCACGCCGCGCTTATTCGTCTTCTTGAAAATAGCTGGAGCAGCATCATCTGAGGCAAGGCCATAGAGAGTTCGGCTCGCAATGTACAAATCAGAGTTGGAGGCGGAAAAGACAAAGACCAAGATGCAAGCATTGATGATGTGCGGCAGGACCTTGACACCGGCGAGAGTGGCCGCGACAACGAAAGGCGAAGCGTTGGCGCCAGTGGTCTGCTTGTTGGCGAAGGCGAGGTCCTTACTGTTATAAGGGACAATCATGCCGACAAGGAAGATGCTGAGGCAGTAGAAGATGAGGATACGGAAGAAGGTAAGCTTGATGGCTGCGGAAACCCGTTAGTCTTCGTAGTATGGAAGTGCGACTGGTATAAAGAAAAACAATGAACATACCCTTTGGGATGCTTCGTCGAGGATTCTGGGCTTCACCAGCGGTGACACCAACCAGCTCAGTTCCAAGGTAGGCAAAAGTTGCATTGACCATGACAGACCAGAAGCCGAGGAACTTGCCGAGGGAACCGTCGGAATACAATTCAGCAAATGCGCCGGGATTGTGCCAGTATCGGAAGCCAGGAGCATCACCGTTGGGGCCGCCTCCGCAAGCAATGACGAGAGCGAAGATGATGATACCGACGATGATGACGACCTTGAAAGACGATAACCAAAATTCCAGCTCGCCAAAGAGTTCGATTCCTAGGTAATTCTGTGTAGTGGTTAGGACAGAGTAGGAAAAACGAGAAGGAGGAAAAAAATAGATAGACATACGACGACAATGATGGTGACTAAGAAGATGGCAATGAAGACACCCGGATTGACCTTGTCTCGAGGGCACCAGAATTGAATTACCAATGCGGCGGCCGTCAACTGATTCGGAGTGGTGATGATGTACTTGAACCAATATCTTGGGTTTTCATTAGCCCTACAAATCAAAAAATTGCATTAGAATTATAACTCACGTCCAGCCAAGAGCAAATCCCAAAGATGGATGGCAGTATCGCGTCGCGTAACCTGTGAACCCAGCACTCATAGGTAGCCAGGCCGCCATTTCTCCCAGAGATGCCATAACGCCGTAGACGAGAAGTCCGACGAAACAGTACGAAATGAGCAATGAACCAGGTCCAGCTTGAGCAAGAGCCTTGCCAGTACCAATGATGAGACCTGTACCGAGAGCGCCACCGATGGCAATCATAGAAATGTGACGGGCTTTGAGACCGCGATGCAGAGACGTCTCGGCCGAAGTCTCCAAGCCACGGATGCGAACATTTTCGAAGTTGCCGGCGCCGGTGCTGAATTTCTCGGCATCGTGGCCGTAGGCAGTGCTATTGGGGTGATGGGCGTGAAGCCCGTCGTCTTGATAGCTCATGATGGCGAGATTCTAGGAAACTGATTGGGCTTCGGTCGCGAGAGGAGAGAAGGCCAAATGTCAAAAGAGCGATCTATAATCACCTGGCGGCGGCTCCTCGCACGATACAGATACTCTTGGGCACCAGAGTCGTCGACAGGAGACGAGTAACGACAGAGGGCAGAAGAGAAGACCACAATGGATAAAAGGGAAAGCTTTCTCACGGAAGAGGCAGCCCCCGGAAGTTTATAAACGATACGGCTGGCTACTAGGGCCGTCGGCATCCAGCATTAGTAGACGTATGGAGATATACGGAGTACGTGTATCTTCGCACCTACCAAAGCCTACATGTATTAAGCGTTGGGTTTAGGTTTACCCAACTATCCAGGCTCGTGCCACTTTCTAGCCGCCATGTATGTGTACTTGCAGCCTGCATGTACAAGTACACATGGAAGCCCCGAGGCTACCCCATACCAAGCCATGGGGACGCAGTCTCTCTACGCCCATATCTGGACCTTGCTATCACCAGGCTAGGCCTATCGCTAGACTAGCCGCAAGCAGAAACGAGCAAAAAGCCCGAAGTTGGATCGTCGGCGGTGGAGAAAGGAAGCTGAGAGAGGCAAAGAGCACGGCCTCATGGGCTGCACGGACCGGGGCGAAGTCTTTGAGGCTGGCAGATTGAGGTTGGAAGACCGCTCTTTTCCGCTACTACTGGCGCGTCCGCCAAGGGAGCTAACTCTTATTTTTGGGCTTGGTGGAGGCCCATTCAGTACGCATGTACATGCCGTATGTATTGCAGATTATAGCAAGAAGATGATAAAGCCCTGGTCAAGGTCCGGCGGCCTTGGCTGGGGAAATTTGGGGATGATGGCGCTTTGGCTGTGTGGGTTGGTGTTTCTGTATTTTTGTCATTCGTATTCATCGCAGCTTTTCTTTGGCTGACATTCATGCAGCAGTACTATGTTCTCGAGGTCTTGGTTCAGAGCATCCGCTGGAAGTCTTTCTTACTATCGCTTGCATATTTTCCCCAGCCACCCGAGTCGCGGTGGAGAGTCCGCACGTGTCCACCGTAGAGGGTAGCAGTGTTGAATGGCAAGCGGTTGGTCTGTCCAGAGTTAGTGTTGAGGTCTGGATTGCGTGCAGCAGCGGATCATGTCGCCTGACTCAGGCCCAGTGGTCATAGCACCAATCTTGTGCCATGCGAGGGGAAGTTGGGGCTGACCTGTACGCGAGAAGACGCCTAGCATTGAGCGAACGCAGAGAGACGTGAGCCGATGGTAGCATTCTGGAGAAGCCCTGGCAGTTTGCCACGAGTCGGGTCATGGCGTTTCTCGCTATCGAGCATCATCCATGTTATCTCGCTCCGCTTGCGGTCCAAGAGCCTTATCTGCTCGCTTGATGCTGTTAGTAAACCACAAACAGCGATATTTATAGTATAGAGCAGAGTAATAGACTCAAGTCATTGTCTCATCTTGCCGGCATCATTGTTGGACAACCTCGCAGTCTCTCGAATCCCAGGACGCAGCGGCCGAGGCGCCAATTCCGGTTCTGCAGAGCGCCTGGGGTAATTTGGAGAATTGGAGAATCCTTGAAGACACAGCGTCAAATCAATACCAGCCTAGCCCATTCATCAGACGTGCCAAGGCCTATGTGAGCAATGCTGGTGCCTGACCAGACGATTGATTCGATTGTGGTTGGTTGGCTGAATAGTGAGAGAAGCGCCGCTAGAAAGCGCCACGCTTTCATTGTGCGGCGGAAGCGTTCTAGAAGTGCGAGCTAGCAGGATAAGCACTTCGCTTAGCGCTGTTGGGGGCTGCTTAGGGGTTGTTGGCTACCTTTAGCAGCATCCTACAGCGAGCTTCCGGCGCTGCGCAAATTTTCCAGCATTGGGCGCATTGATGATGTCCTTATCATTAGGCAGAGCACGTCCCGACTGGTTACACGCAGATATGAGTCTCGTGACTGCATATAGCCTTATATACCTCTCGGGCCTCACTTCATTCACTCGCTTGCATCTCACAACCAGCAACAGCGAGTCGCTCGTGCCGTTTTCTGCCAGCCGCAGCTTCTTTGTGTGCAAAGCGACGGATTAATTCTCTCCAATGCCCGCACTAAGCAAGCCTCGTCCGCTATTGTGGATTCCCCAGTTCTAGGTTATCTTAAGGTTGTTAGACCCGCCACGCCACTCGCCCTTCGGATTTTTCTATTTGTCGGCACCCAAGGATAAGCATTTCGACCTGCCTAATTGGGCCCTTGACGTGATTTACCCCGGTCCTGAGGTCAAGGACCGCTGGGTGGCACGTCCTCCTCGCCGAATGCCTGCAGGCAAGGAGGGGGCACAGAGATGGGATTCAGCATGTGCGGCTGAGCAGCACTGAACAGAGCTGAGGAGAGTGATGGATTGTGCTGTGTATGGTTTGATTCTGAATTCCGACGTGTGTACAGCGTCAAGAGGCTTGCTCTCTGAGCTTCAATAATTCGATCTCAAAACAGTCAGCTGTTTCAACGGCATATTACTCCCGTAACAACTGACGTCTTTTCATCTACAAATCTCGCCATCTGCTAGTCATTGCAGAGTGCCCTTTCTCGTGCCGGTATCCGTGAAAGAAGACTCGAATTACCCTCATCAACGGGGAATACAAAAGTCATCATAGAATGTCATACGGCAATATAGGTACCCAGGAATGTTAAATCCTCCTCGCTGTGTATACGTAATACCTACTGTACTCCCTGTTCAATACTTCGCCTTATTGGGATGCGTAATTGCTCCGTTGCGCGGTATTCTTCAAAAACCACTCCAGGCATAGAAAAGTCTTGAGCTGTTTGTTTGCTCATACGAATCCGGAATATTGATTCTCTCCTTGCTTCTCTCCACACCGTTTGTCAAGAGCGTCCACTGTCCTTTAAGTGGAGGTTTCGCCAAGGCTCTTATCAATTCTCCAATACGGAGACCCAGCGCTAGAAGCAAAGATCGACTTGTGCCCTCTTCATCTGGCTCTTGGCATAAGCCACCATGGCTTGGTATGATGTACATGTACTTTTACCCCATATTCATGAACGAAGTGCCTACTACTAGTCATGATACTCAGATTAGACTTGTTCAGGTGAGGCGTATAATGCCCCTACTACTACAATGCGCGGAGCAATGCATCTTGGATGCTACACAAAATCGCCAGAAACCGCCTAGCATTGGCAAAATCCCATTCAACGTATTCTGCATTGACAACTAGCCCGTTTCTACGCTGCTGTTGTGCCTGCAGGGAACATGAGAGCTGACTTATTTCCCTCGATCCCTAGCTTCCAGAGGCAGATGCTACGCTGCGAGTGCTACTAAACGATGCGAGTATATCGTAGTGTACTTCTATTCACAGGTGAGGGCAAGGGTCTCGGCCAAAGACCGGAACATCGCTCCACAAACAGGAAGCGTCTCACAGCATGTCTTGCCACCCATGCGGGTTCCATCGGAAGTCGGGCCTGGATTCAAGGCGCAGTTCACGGACCAGGTGAGCACTGCCATCTTATCTCCAGCGATGGATCAGACCGCCTCACCCAACTGTTATCCAAAGGATCACGAGATATGCCTCAAGGTGGAGGTGCCATTTGGTTATGCAGCTTCTCCAGCGCCTGGGATAACTATGGCACATCAATTGTAGCGTTGCAGCGATTCCATTTTATAGGCGCATCCATAAGCTTAAGTAAACTTTATTGCGACTACGTATTGTCGAAGGCAAATGTGTGTCCCCTTTTTGTTAAACAAGGTTAATAGTAGATGGCCAATTTGGGACAAAAACGTGGCTGTGCGATGAAGGTGGTCATCTAGATGCTATAGAAGTACCAGTACTGTTATACTCTGATAGAATGTCGAGAGTCATTTCTAGACGTTATAACATTAAATTGCGCATCCCCCTCCAATAAGGGTGAATTGATGCTTAACACACGTGTTGTTACAACATATCCCGATACTAGTAAGATATACTTCCTATAGCAAGAGGCAGTGGTGGTTCCATGTGTACCGCTGTTGCTAGAACGCTGAATACTGAGATGTAATTAGAATAAACACACTCGCTTAGTGAGGCGCTACACTATAAGAAATCACGCTTCTGTTCTTGCAGTGTTTGAACTAGTGAAAGTCTTTACTGGATATACTACAGTGAAATCAGGAGTCAACGATATGATTTTGATCAAAGAAAGCAAATCGGTAACCCAAATCCAGACTTTCAAAAGCCAATAAGCTGATCCCCAAACAACCAATCCGCAGAAAAAAGACTGAAATCACTAGCCAAATTGAAGTCGGTTTCGTCAGAACTGCCAGAGAGTGTATCATTAAGTGAGGATATACTCATTCCACCTTCTTTACAAAGTGCAACATTTTCAGTCTTCTCCGGAGCGCCAGATACCTTTGCCTCAAGTCGGGAGCGCAATGTTGTAACAAATTCCGGCTCGGGCCTGGCATCGCTTGGTGGATTGGCTGCCCAGGCTTTGAGTGTTACCTTGCCAACGGCGACATGTAACGCTGTCTTGGCGTCAAGGATTTCGGGATGGTTCAAGTAGACGTCTGCCATTTTCCTCCAGGTGCTATTGATCTCTGTGGGAGAGAAAACCCCAACCTTTGCCAGGCTAGTCAGGATACACATTAGTGCATCCCAAAGGAACAATGCCTTTATTTTCCATCGAAACCTCCTTAGCTGAGGGTTACCATAGAGTGTGCAGTCGGTATCAAGAATTTTCTGGGCTGGAATACAAAGCTGTTTCCTTTCCGCATCGCCGATGGTCTGATTCATTAGTGTGGAGATTCGGTTGCGTAGCCGTACAGCATTGATGGCTGATCTCACGCTCCCAAGTACCAGGACGTGTAGCGGGTTGATGATATCACAGTACCGGAGGTACTTGGTCTCAATAGTGCTTTCAACCTCGTCGATGAGCGTTTCAAGTTCCTTATTCTCCTTCAGTTGAATCGTACCGTCAGCATCCTTCACTTCGACCCCAGTTCGCGTGTACAAATTGGACAAGTCTGTTTTCGTGAGACAGTAAATCATCTCAGAAGCACCTTTTTGCTCTTCCGGCTGGTGCGTCATGTCGGGGTAGATCTGCGCATCGTTGATGTTGAGTGGCGGTTTGGTGTCCCAGCTGTTAGGTGAGATGGAAATCCCGGTGCCTGAGACTTGACCGGCGTATCCATCGAGAGGGAGGAGCTGCCAGAACAATCGCCGCCGCATTTGAACATCGAACGGGGATAATCTGAGACCTTCTCCATCGCGATGAAGTCCCATGCGCTGGCTGATGCGGACCGCAATACCGGTCAACATCCAAAATAGGTGAGGATCAATTTGTGTGCGGATCGAGATGAGAAATAGCACGTACGCCTGGATAATGGGCATTGCCGTTGTCTTAAGCCACGATGCATTAACTAGGGCTTGCCGGAAGGCGTGTTGGTACTTGGACATTAATTCAATGCGTGATTGCCTAAATTCGAGCATACAATCCTCATCCGACATGGAGAATACTGCAAAGTGGTAAATGGCAAACAGCAAACACTCGTCCGCTTTTGAAGCCATAGAAGGTTTCTGAGAGACTGTCTCAACCATCTTCGCTGTTGTGGGAATATGCAGGATTTTGCAAAGAGGCTCGACATTTTCAATGTGCGCTGCCCAAAGCTTCATTGCGTCGCTGTGGCTAGGATGGTAGTGGACAAGAGTCTGTGAACCTCCAAGCAGAGCCCCGGTTATTGGATCGAGCGCAAACAGGTTTGTACCCACTGGTGGAACGGCTTGGTCTTCCTGTTCATCCTCCGATATTTCATGCATGCTGACCGGTCCAGTATTGAGCCAGAGACTGCTGCCGATATACCGGGATTTGCCATCACCAGAGAGCAACTCGCCGGTCCTTTTCGCAGTGACGATTGGGTCTTGCCTGCTCTGGTGTGTCTGTTTGTCGTCGGCCATAGAGAGAAGGCCATTCTCCTGTAAGATGCGCTCATACCGCACCAACCGCTCGTTCACGTCCTCATTCCGCTTTCGCTTTCGCGGTCGTGGGGGATTCGGTGCCCGATAGACGCACTCAAACTCGCCTTTGCCACAGCTCGAGCATGATGGGAGTATCTTGTCACATTTGACCTTTCTACGCACACACTGTTGACAGGTGTAGGGCATTGTACTGATGTGTTCCAAGTCGCTGTTCCCATGCTCAATCGGGATCTCGTTCGGTGCCGGAGCGATTGCTCTAGGTCGGGTACCCATGACAACTCTTGACGGCCGTCAGATACGGTTCAATTTTGTGGAATATCTTTGTCCCCTCGGTTCAAATGGGAGAAGTAACGGAGGCAGTTTGAAGTTCAGTTAATATGCTACGGGTGTCCGGGACGGAATGCGGCACGGGCCCGATGTAAATCGATGGCTCCGATTGGCTAGATGCATCCAATTCTACCTATCCAAGTTATTCTATAAAACATCGTATAAAAAGTACTCGAAATCGCAGCAGATATTGGAGAATAAACTCTTTTGTGATAATTCATCTGAAATACACTTTAATTACAATGAGCCAGAAGCCGTCGGATTTGGAGGCACCGAAGTCATCTGCCGAAAGCATCAATGATCCCAACCTCGTCACCTGGGATGGACTGCAAGACGCAGAAAACCCAAAGAATTGGCCGAACAAGATCAAATGGCGCTACACGGTAGCCGTGTCTCTGTTTACATTCATTTCTCCAGTTTCATCGGCCATGATAGCGCCAGCTCTGTCCAAATTGGGCGAAGACCTCAACATGAACAACAAACTAGAGATGGAATTGTCACTTTCTATCTTTATCCTCGCCTACGCCGTCGGTCCATTGTTCTTCGGGCCCGCATCTGAACTTTACGGCCGTGTGCGTCTACTACAGCTTAGCAATATATGGTATCTGGTATGGAATCTAGGTTGTGGCTTTGCGCAGAACCCGGCCGAGTTATTTGTCTTTCGCTTCCTAGCTGGGATTGGCGGAAGCGCTCCTCTTGCTCTGGGAGGAGGTGCTATTAGTGACACATGGAGCGCTGACGAACGCGGCAAGGCCATGGGAATCTACACTCTTGCACCGCTCCTGGGTCCGGTTGTTGGACCGATTTCCGGGGGCTTCATTGCCGAGTACTGCACCTGGCGTTGGGTATTCTGGTCTTCTAGCATCGCGGCTGTGTTTATCCAGGCTGTAGGCTTAATATGGCTCCGAGAGTCGCATCCAGGTACCCTATTAAGAAGGAAACGAGACCGCCTGGTGAATGCTACAGGAAACCATAATCTGCATACTGGAAATGTCGAGCAGGAAAGTCTTGTAAGGAAAATTAGCAAGGCTCTGGAACGACCAATTCGCATGTTCTTGACCCAGCCAATCATCACGGTCATTGCCATTTACATGGCATACCTCTTCGGGACGCTGTATCTGATGCTCGGCACATTCCCAAGCATTTGGACGGAATGGTATGGCGAGAGTGTGAGCATTGGTGGGCTAAATTATCTCTCTATCGCTATCGGTTCTTTCGCGGGTCTTATACTCAACTTCTTCTTCATCGACCGAATTTACCGCAACCTCAAGATGAAAAACAACGGTATTGGTCGGCCTGAGTTCCGAATGCCAACCATGTTCATCGGATCGATTATGGTCTCCATTGGCTTGTTCTGGTATGGTTGGAGCGTACAGGCACGCCTTCACTGGATCATGCCCAATATCGGTGTCGCCATCTGCTCGGCAGGGACCATGGGATGTTTACAGGGCATGCAGACGTACATCGTGGACAGCTACCCGACCTACTCGGCCAGTGCCATGGCTGCATGTGCGCTTCTCCGCAGCTTGGCTGGTTTTGGATTCCCTCTCTTCGCTCCATACATGTATAGTGAACTGGGTTATGGATGGGGGACTAGCGTTCTCGCCTTTATCAGCATTGCCGTGGGTATTCCAGCGCCATTCATCTTTTGGTTTTATGGAGATAAGCTAAGAGCTATGTCGAGATATGCTGCAAACTGAGAGTTGAAAGGGCGACGCAGACTCCAAGTGGTACATGACTATGCAGGATTAGATGGTGCTGCTGTGGCTGTGGCTGTAATGGGACTCTTGTAATTAGACGACAAAGGTTTTGCAGTGTTCTTTGAGCATGATGTTCTAACAAAGGACGAAAATTAGTATATATCTGCCCTACTTGAGATATGAGCGCATCAGAGATTGTGTCCACTCACTCGCTCGCTCTCCACCATCCATTACTTCATCAAGGAAAGGTAGAGTTTTAGACGACTTGATGAAAAAATAGGTGGAAATGGGTTTCAATAGCAACATCAAATGAGTGTCAATAGCGACACCAAATAGTTATCGTTAATAAAGTTCTCTCCGTAAGCGGAAGTAAGTGGAATCATATGTTAGTGCACGTAGAGGGGATATAAAGCTTATCATGGCGCCTAGCTCGACATGATTCCACACCAGCTATTTCGTTGATCCAAAAGAAGAAATAAGATTTCTATATGTTTCTATTGATCTCACACTTATAAATTGGTATCCAAGCACGCCACTTATGCTACATGAGAATGCTGCTGCCTCCTGAGTCAGGATATTATAGGAATGTCGGCCTATGGCAGGACGCATAAACATACTTTTTAGTAGCCATTTAAATACAAATTCGGTAATAAATTACTAATCTAATATCAAAACATACATACATAATTAAAGTTATAGCAGCGGCAGCGTTGTAAACGAAGTTGGCGACAAGCAACCTCAATCATGCATTAATTCATGGCTGAGGTGGATCAGTATCAGTAATCATTTTTTGAGTACACTCGGTATGTGTAATCCAGAATAAGCAAATGGATCATTCGAACTGTTCCTTCGTATCTTATGTTTCTTGTCTCCTTTTCAAGCCTTACACCATATTAGCCTACCCATCTGATACTGTATGCAGAGAAATAATTATGGCAAACACAACCTCAGAAAGTCACTTGCATGGGTATTAGAAACAAGTCGCGAAGTTATGAGCTCCGATCAGGCGCCAAAAGCCTTTCCTAGGAACTACACTCATGGAATGGAACGGAATCCATATATTCCAGCGTATACTATATCAGCTGTCTGCCAGAATCTCACATATCCCGACGCTCCGTTTCCAGTGAGCATCCCCGAAGCTGATATTACGAGGGAAAAAAAAAAGATTCTAAACCTTATCCAATCTCTCATCGGGCTTCACATAGGAGCTAATGCGCAACCACCTTCTACTCTGTGGGACCGTGCAGACCGCAGCTGTCTGAGAAGAGGATGTTGTTATCTTTCATTCCATTTCGATACAGATACTTTCCTTCTTTAAATACGCAATAGGCTACCTTGCCGCGTATCTTCGGAAAAATACGTGAAGTGATGGTGATTTTTCCGCAGAAAGAAACCTTGAGGATCTACATCCATATGGTAAGGCACTACGGGCTCTCCAGGAGCTAATTGATGATGAAGAAACACGAATGACGCCAAAATCACTCTATTCGGTAGAGGTACTAGGACATTTCGAGATATTGATGATAATATGCTTTAGTCACACTGCAGGCAGTCCGCTTATATATGACCACCAATGTTTTAGCTCATAGACGGTAGGTCACCCTCACGTTCTTGGACGCGTCATGCAGCGGGCATAGATAAACTTATTCAATTTCAGGGAGCCAATCGAGATTGAACAGAATTTGAACTGGCTTTAATGTCTGCCTTCGCTGGTCCACTGGTATGTACTCCTACTTGGTGTTGGTGTTTGGTACTCGAGGTTATACTGACAACCTATTTGTCTGTCAAAGGTTCATGAAGCATTCTATAATCATAAAACATGCTTTTCAGCAGAAGAAAGATGGAAAGCTATTAAAGAGGCATTTTGCGACAAATTTTCAAGTTCAGCAGACGGAAATAATAACGTGCTGCCATTATGGCAACTAATTATTAATGGGCCTGGAATATGTAGGAAAGTCGTCAAGATCGTCTTGCCTCTTATGTCAGTTCCAACAAAAACATTTCAAGATACTATATATTACCCTACAACTACTTAAAAAAAATGATTGGGTATAGAGTACAACCCACGCAGTTCCGATATCTTTTCTCAGATCACGAGCAACAGCCTTCTTGCGTGGCAAATTAGCAACTTAGCTTTAGACAGTCCATAATCCATTTACAACAACAGAAACATATCAACTGGTCAATATTAGAAGGATTATACGTCGTATCATCGTAGCTCGTCAAAGTCCAGCTTCTCATAAAATTATCGCTATCCCAGTTTCGCGACTTGGACAATATGAGCCAACGACTCGCCCGCGAGATTACAATAGCGACCCTAAGCTACTTGATATTGATCGAATGGCCCATACAACCTGACATTTAAACTTCTCCCCACAGCAGAGAGATTATAATTCCACTCACAGCTCGCCACAAGATGACCTCAGAAACTATATCAACGCTGGGTATGATAGTGTGTACTAGGGATCCCAGTGCCTAAAAGCGGTATAGATAGTAAGAATTTGAATATTAAGTTTCCTTAATCTCTTGGTGTATCCTCATTTGTTTCACCTCAAGTAATACAACAGGTAAGTATTTAAGCTGGATGAAGGTAGTTATCGTCTCAAAGTTTCTCTGTTCTTGCCTTATTCCCAACAAGTCTTTCAATAAATGGTAAAATGCCAGGAAATATAACTTTATTCGATGTCCCCAGCAAACATGGCAAGGCTTGGTCTGTATTTGGATGGAGAAGTACGTCTCTCTAGCAGCTGAAACTATTATTAACAGCGGTCTTTACCACAAATTATTTCATTGTTGAGAGAATACTATGGCTAAAAGATTGTTGTGTAGCACGGATGGCTCTCAATTATAAGGGAATTCCCCATGAAGTGAAATGGCTTGAATTCCCGGATATAGCACCAACTCTCGAATCGTTCGGCCTCGCTCCCAACCCGCCGTCTCCATTGTTCAAACCGTACACTGTACCAGCTATCAAACATCCATCTGCTGGGTACATCATGGAATCGAATGTTATCGTAAAGGAGCTTGAAAAATTGCACCCCGAACCTTCTCTACATCTCGATAATGGTTACTACGACAAAGCACGCGCTAGTGTAGAAGAAGCAATACATTCTCTCTTGCCAGAGATAGTACCTCGAATATCATTTACCATTCTCAATGAAGGAAGTATTGAATACTTCAATCGCACACGCGGAGAACTGCTTGGTATGCCTGTTTCAGAGATCCTCAAATCGGACAAAGCCGGGGAGAACGCTTGGGCCGCTGCCAAGCCCGGTTTGGAAAAGATGAAATCTCTGTTGATGGAGAATAGCTCTGGACCATACCTAGACGGTGGACAGGTTAGTTATGCAGACTTTATTTTTGCTAGTTTTTATGTGTTCTTTGAACGAGTACATGGCGAGTCGTTCGAAAGGTTGATATCGTATGACGAGTGTTTCAAGAGACACTATGAGGCTTGTCGCAAATGGATACCAGACTAGTTCGTTAAGACGGCTTGTATTTTATCTCTACTCTATTTTTACACATACAAAATTGACAAGTTAATAAAATTGAAATTTCCCGCTATTATCCAACATATTGCTACACATATAGACAATTAGATGGCTGAAACCAATTGTTCCCCGCAGTCTTGAAGCTGTCCAAAATGGCCATCTGGGCTAAGCGGCCCCCACGCAGACAATTAAGTACCTTAGCTGACAAGGTACATAGGTTATAGATATATACATGTACACTTTCTGATATGCCTGGATGCCTGTTGGGTGATGCAATCACTCTGGCTCGTCTGGCTACCGGCAGTCACCGATAACAAGAACTCTGGCAGCTTCATGGCCTGTGCTCCTTTGGACACAACAGAACTGGGATAATTGGAGAGTGTGTATAGTTGATATACTGTGAAAAGAAAAACAATATGACATTTTAAGACCTCAAAAGTGGGTTTATCATCCACCTCTTAAAATTCACTTCAAATAAGACATCAATTGGTGGGATGTTACCTATATGCCGGAATGTAGATACTTTATATCTTGCATGGATACTTATCATACATAGTTACTATTTAGAAACAACCCGATTAATTTTAATATTGAAGCTTCCTAAGATATTTACAAAGCATAGAAATTAATACACAAACACTTGAGCGTTGGATAAAGTTTGGTTCCCATTTTCATGGACTTATTGAACATATTATAGTGGCCCTATGATAGAGCCAAATATACATATATATATATTCATAGAGACCTAGCTGCATTTCATGTGTAACAATTTTCTAAAGGATGTACATTTATTTATTTATTTACTCCTTTGCTGGTGATTCGCCCTCAGCACCAGAGGGCACGTAGAAAAGATTCTGGAGCTGCTCGCGCTTGGCTGGAGCTTCACCCTCGGCACCAGATGGCACATAGAAGAGATTCTGCAGCTGCTCACGTTTTTCCGGAGCTTCGCCCTCAGCACCAGAGGGTACGTAGAAAAGATTCTGGAGCTGCTCGCGCTTTGCTGGCGCTTCGCCTTCTGCACCAGATGGCACATAGAAGAGATTCTGCAGCTGCTCGCGCTTGGCTGGAGATTCACCCTCGGCACCAGAGGGCACGTAGAACAGATTCTGTAGCTGTTCACGCTTAGCTATAGTATAGCGTATATATTAGTACATATCCATAAGGCATATACATGAAAGATTTGAACTAGGAGGTGAAGATGATGCTTTCATACCCTCTTGTGCGACTGGTGCAGCGAATGCCACTGAGGAAAGTGTAAAGAGGGCGACTGCGACCTTCATCTTGAGGGGATGTATAAAGTAAGGTCTTGGAAATGCTGGTTGGTAGAGAGTTGTGAAAATAAGCTAAGAATATAATGATATATTCGAGACAGCAGAGAAACCCAAAAGTTATACAATGTGGTTAACTATTTAACGGGGGCAGCTTATACCATTGAGTTAACTATTTAACGGGGGCAGCTTATACCATTGACAGATTGGTATCCAAACCGAAGGCCCCTCTCAGACGCTATAGGAAAACGATAATCACTAGATGCAGTCTCCGCTCCCTTTAGCCATTGAATTTCAACTTCATTAAAAGACGCAGTATCCACAAGCTAGCACTATGGGAAATATCACGAAACATTAGCCAGTATTGGTAAGGATATGTCATTTACCGAATTGGAGTGCACTCAAGAGCTAGCATATCTCCAAAATCGGCAGGTATAAAGGATGATGGAACTGGGTATGAGGCGTATCGCGATACTTTTACATTCATATCATACCAGCTTTTGTTTCTTAACTGTATCTGGACAATTGACCGATGATTGACGCTCGTTGCCATTAGTGGGCAACCAGCGTTCATGTGTATGGTGTCCTACCCCATCATCCACCCTAACAAGAGTTTGCTTCCACGGTTACATCTTTCTTACCGACTCTCAGGAATTTTCCGACGCATGTTGGATGTAAGTATTATCCCATATTAAATGTACAATTAATAATATACAGGTATTGGTTTCCTAGTACGTCGATTGCAAGCGAACAACGCCAAGCACAAGACAAAGAATATCATCCAGATTACCAACATATTTAGTACGAATGTAGTTAAACTAAGGCCCATAATACTTTTACGATATAAAGCTAAGAAAACACGCTAAACAAGAATTATCTCTGTGTGCTTCCTTGTTATACTTAAATTAGTATATACGAAGTTTACTCAAGCTGTTAAACTTGGCCTGAAGTTAATAGTGGAGCGTTCTTGACTTAATACAGCAGGTGTATAATGCTTAAGTGACAACGCAGAACTATCTTATGCAGTGATTTTTACAAAACCATTATTGATTTCTATTAATCCCTGCTACTGTGATATCATTGAGTGCCTACCCCTCCTTCTATGATTGTACAGTATCCCACATGGTGTGGGATGGTGCCCATTGTTTCCGGGTCTGTTATCGTTGTTACACTGCCTAACGTAATCTGTCTTTGCATGGCATCTCTACATCTACTTTGGACTTCGTTTGCATTCCTCCTGCGCTTCTGCTTTTGTCTTGTTCGACCCAGTACTTAGAGGATTTCTCTTTCCTTGCTCTTTTGATGCTTAATACGTTCATTCATCTCTAAGATGGAAGGAAAAGACGAAGCTCGGGACTACATCGACTATGAAGAAGTAGGCGCTCCGTCGCATGTGCGGCGTACAAATCGACCGAACAAACTCACTCTCTCAGTAGCAATTCTATTTGTGTTCGCTGCTGTTGCCAATTTGAGCGTCTGGATTTGGGTCACTCGCAGTCCTCGAAATGCTCTGGATGAAGAATGGAATCACTGCGGACGGTCAAGCACAGAAGCCATGAGACGCGGATGTGTCATGGAACCTTTATTCTATGGCTGGATGCCCAGGCAGTGTGTATATCAGGAGCTCACCGACCGTTACCCCGTGTTTGAGGATAGAAAATGGTACCTTGAACAGGACATGATTGTATGTAAATACTTTTATTATTTTTCTTATTGCTGAAATTACTCTTGGACTCATTTCTAACCTGTTACCCAGAACGAGGTTGACGCGGCAGCACTCTGGCGCGGCGACAACGTCAAAGTCTACACGCATATTTACCATGGAGAGCATTGTATGTTTCAATGGCGAAAGATTATGTTTGCAATGGAGAATCAGGAGCAGTATATCGACAACAAAACAATCAGTATTCATCACTCCAAGCACTGCGCAGACCAGATTACGGAGGGGCATATCGAGGGTGATGACGCAGTTAATGAAGTGGAGCTTGGCTTCTATAGATGTAGAAATGCTCTCTGGGCGAGCTAACTAGTTGATACTGTAAAATATGATGCAGGTTATCGTCTCAATATCCACCATTGCTCGCCTGCATGTAAATATTGGAAAGTGGCACCTGCGGGTGAAACAACAACTACCCCAGTAAAGGAGATGTGTTTTATCAGAGGGTAATTGTGATAGGTCCAAAAGGCTCATTCCAAGCTATTACGCTATATATTACTGATGTACGTTAGTGGAGGTTCAAGGCAGAGTTGACAAAAGGACTTATCAAGATGTCTTTGTGTTGGATAAAAAACTCACCCTGCTCACATCGAACAAGGTTATTATCCTTATGGGGGTTATCATTTCCATGCACTTTGTTTCATTCTAGACCTATTCTGTGGATTGAACTAGACGTCATTAGAAATTTGATACTGAATTAGTTAGCAAGTGAGGAGAAGCTCCAGGGTTTTGTTTCGCAATAGGTGCTGCAGGTCAGAGTAAGCTAGTACTAGCACTATGGTATGATTACTCCCCAGATGGTTGTGAGTAGGCAAGTGCCTATCGTATCCTAATCCATACCGGCAAATCAGTGGTGGCGTTGTTCAACCCCACGGCAATAGGCTATTACCTAGTTAGTTAGTTGCCTCGATCTTCACAGGACACCTCGTATTGAGCACTGCAAAGGGCAAGCTATCTATCTTGAACCCTCATCTAGCGCAGAACCCCCAACTAATTTCCTATCGGCAGTATTGAGTGAATTATCAATTGATCTTTGAACCTTTGTCTAGTGCACTGCAGACGCTAGTCTGCAGACCTCTTGGCAAGTTGTCTATCGGGAAACTTCATGCACTTATTGATCTTTGAACCTTGGTCTACATGTGGTGTACTGTGGAGGCTAGTCTACGGCCCATAACACGGGTAAACTAATAGTTTAGTAGTAGCTGCCTAGCTTCATCGGACGGCTCGTATCGAATTAGCGCGTGTTAGTCTATAGACCTCCACGGAGTAACCTCCATGGAGTATACAGCGAGCTTTGCTCTTCCTCTATCCCACTCACATATGCTACACATTCCGACACCAGTCTGGATGCCCAGCCAGAGTTAGTCGAGGGGTTAAAGAAGAAGAGAGAGAAAATGAACAAGTTCAAAGACCAAGTTCTTGACAGCAAGACATTTGCAGATATTGATGATGCAGAGTTAGGGAAAGGTCTTTTAGAGGGCAGCACAGATACAGACACAGACAGCTCTACCACTTCGACGAGCTCACGTAGTTGGTGGAATAGATGGTACAAGGCTATCATAGGAATCTCAGCACTGCTATGCGCGACCAACCTCCTTACGTTCTGGATCACAGCTTCTGCAAGGCTTCAATGCCAGGCTACAGAGTCAGTGGCAGAGCCTCCAAAACTCACGCCAATGCTTCGAGACTTGAATCTCAAGACAATACATGTCAAGTTTGACTCAACATTCTTTAGCCAAGGGAGCCGCTATCGTAAGCCCCCATCGCCAGAGACTGATGCTGCATGGAACTATGCGGGCGCCAACTGTATGTATCATATATGTTCTTCTCTTTCGTAGTTCATTTGTGTTTCTGCCACTCCCTTGTCATATCACTACGGGACTGACTTCCAAGCAGTTGGGTACATTCTTATTCCCGAGGAACATGCAAGCGAATCTGATTTAACAACTAATAACATTCATTTCGCCGGCGGTTCTGATCAAGCTTACATGAAAGGCTATCCTGCCAATGTTGAAGTATTTCATCAGATACACTGCTTGGTATGGCCTCGTTTTTTTTTTTAAAAAAAAAAACCCCCCTTTGTAAAAAATATTGGCTAATACATAAATCGCAGAATTTGATTCGAAAGGCGACGTGGTACAATCATGACTACTATCGAAAGCTCGGAGTGGACGAGTTTCGACATCCTGATAAAACACTGTCCGTCCATGTTGGTATGTAGAAGACTCCAATGAAACATAGATTATTAAATCTTGACCAAAATAAGCATGCTAAGCACAGGATAATTACTTTTATAGACCACTGCATAGACAGTTTACGTCAACGGCTCATGTGCACCGCTGACGTTGGGCTGGTTCCCTTCTTCTGGGTTGGCGATGATGGCGGAACAGATCCTGAATTCAGTCGGACGCACACCTGCCGTGATTTTGAGACTCTCCATGATTGGATGATGAAGCACATGGTAACTCCAGACTCTAATCACACTCTGCTTCCTAGGCCAGGAGACTACAGAGTCGATCATTTCCATCGATTGGCTCTTATGCTATGAGACGCAAGACAAAAGATATGGATGCAATGTAACGATCAGGTAGCTTGGAGAGAGACAAATGTTGGATAGGCTTATGTTGTATAATATTATAAATAGTGATACCTATAGCATACACCCAGAAATAAAAGTACAGTATACGTTTCTCAATTGCTAGTACTATTAAGAGTCAAGGCCTTCTCTTTGTTCATTCGGAAACTATCCCCCATCTAAATTGCCATACGTATGATCATACGCCTATTTCTTCCCAAAAACACTCCGGATTGTGGCTCCCGGAGACCAATCGAAAGATTGGACAGGGTTCTCCTCAGACGCAAGCACAGTCTTCCAAGCCAGCCTCGAGTCACGGCAAGAATGCTGATGCCCTTGCCCACTGACAGCACTTAGTACTATATTGCCCTCAGCATCATGCTTCGTAAATGGTGGCTCCAGAGTGTCATCGCCATTGCATAACAATGCCTATGTTGTCAATTTCTTAGCACACTTCCATTAGTAGACTCAGAAGAGGATGAGGGAGGGGAACGAACTCGGCCTATATATCCTAGGCAGTGTTCTACATGGTTTCTCTCGCCTACGTGCAAGTTTGCATCATTGCGATGGCCATGCGCATGCCCTCCATGGCCACTATTGTCCGGGGCAAGACCGAAGTAATTTTGCATCGTGGAGCGCAGTATCCCCAAGCAATGGATGCTGTGAAACATGCTAACGCCCCAACCTTGGCTGTATGTCTCGTTATGTCGAACCAAGAGAAAACCGCCAAGAGGGGTGTTCATCGCTTGGTTCCATGGTCCGTCAATGGCGCTGTCAAGCGACTCGATATCGGGGCGCTCGAGAAACTCGAAGAGAAATTTTGAGTTTTCTCTAGAAGCAATAAAACTACGTAAAGCATCATCACTTGGGTTGTAGATGGTGCGCTGTGTGTCTTGGTGCCCGTCCTCATTTAGAGGCCCTGATGAGTTTGTAGGCAAGCCCGTCAACAAAGACTGCAGTGAAGGCAATGCTATGATCAGGAGCCCAATAGCTGCTGCAGTGGATAGAGTCCATATCCAAAACTGGTTTATCTGTGGCTTCGGCATCCTGTGCTGCGTCGTAGCAATGGCGAAATGAAATTGGGTGGTACTGGACAGTAACCAAGCTGGGAAAGCTTCTTAAACCAAGGCCATCTATCAAACGAGGAGAGTAAGTGACCTCATGGGCTCTCTGCATATTGGCGCCGGGTTACCAGAATCAGACTAGGGAAGTGCATATGCACGCTATGAAAGACAAGGGTGCAACTGATATGGAATATTGCATGGATGCCACATTCATTGTCTAGGTGGGCGTGAGAGTGGATCTTTGTTGGGCCCGGTATTGTCCCCATGCCTGCAAAACTTCATACTTACAATTTCTACATGACCATCCTAGGAAAAGTTACGCCTGCCACTTGGTGATGAGCCAACCACCTACATACTTGTAGCTCAGTAGGTAGACTAATATGTGTTTAATATGCATCGTCCGCATATAGTAGGCGATAGCGAAGCCACACAACTGCTGCGGGCTTTACCTCGGGCTATGTGAGTATTGCGACAACATCGAAAATTGTTTGCACATACTACGTAGACGCAGTAGATAAATTAAATAGATACTTCACATTTAAAACAAAAATGCAAACAGTTCATGGAAGTTTATAGTGAAGAGCCTTGAAATGATATACGAGGCACTGAAAGCTTACCTATAAGCTTAAGCTATAGTTATATACGAGCCTAAATTAGGCGTCCCAGGGACAGTTTCTCGATGACCTCAGAAGAGTACATGAACTACCTTAAAAATGCTCCATTTCATCTGTTTCATTATTGGATAAGTAAAACAAAAGGTATATGTCGGCACTAGGTGCTTTCTATCATCACATGTCGCTTTGCTAACAGCGGCAGGTGGAAAGGCCTATAGATACATTTCATCGCCCGCCTTCTCACTCATTTGCACTGCTGATGAGTGGTGGTATAATGATGCATTAAACTATTATGCCAAAGAAGGTAAATAATTAGGTAGTAAACGTGATTATAGCAATTATTGTAGTAGAACTAGCTGGTTATAAGGTATTTAACTGTAACAAGGGGCCAAGTCGTAACAGGTGGTATATAAAACACACTGTATCTATTACCATTATATAGTATCTAGGTTGTCTGCTTACATAGTTAGGGAAGAAACATTAAGAGTGACAGCTCTCATTTTCCATTTACTAATAAACCTACAGAGCCACCAGAACTAGCCATAATAGAGAGTAAAGGAACATGCAGCTCCTTGATCGTAGATCTACAATAAACCAGCATTGATATGGTATAAAAAAGATCAGTGTTGGTATTGAATAGTACAGAAGAGGTTTTAACTAGTTTCTTTTGCACCCATTCTTAGGATATATCAGTTAAGTAAAGCCTATTAAAAGAGATTTGTCGTAAAGCACTAAATTTCCCGTACCGTAACTGGAGAAAGAAATATATGACGGCAAATCTCCTAGAAGTTGTCTATATAAATCAGTTCCTAGCCTATACCTAATGACCTGCTGAAATATCATCATCTGTTAACTCAACATTGTATATCAGCGTTCATGACAATAAAATAGGCAAGTTAGTAGCCTCCCATCGGAGACGAATTCAACTCCAGAAACATTCAAGGTTCGTTTATCAATAAATAGATGAGGTGCTATTAAGATTTCTGGATCTATTCAGTCGGCCCACTACAATTGCTCAACTTTAGTTGGATATTCCCTATACAATGGACCACTGCACAAATATTGAACTCGATAATTTTGAAGTCAACTAGCTGTAAAACTACAATGCATGGCAATACGCCAACTGTCCATTTTATATTTGTTCCTGACAGTAATCCAGTCCAGTTTCATTTGTCGGTCACAGGGCAGAGAACGCATGCTTTAATACAGGTGGCAAGCAGCCCGATCATAATATATGTGCTAATTGCCTTTTAGTTCTTGTATGACGTTAATAGGGAGGTTACTAGTTTCTGTAACTATCCCCAAAGTCATCTAGTGAGAGCCTATGAGCAAACAATGTATACTTAGTGAGTTGTATGGTGGAGGTGCGCCATGCTATATACTCTATAAGTCTCACCTTCGTAAAAGCTGTATTCGCTTCAATGATAGTTGGTGAGCATCGCTTGTGCTTTTGCATTAAAATGGTATACTATGCAAGAAATTACAATTGAAGACCCTTTCTGGTTCTTGGAAATAATAAACAAGAAAATATAGTCCAGCATATGTGGCCGATTAGTATAATAAGAAGTTTCAATGCAAGTGAACAGCTAATAATTCATCTCGGAGAAAGAGACAAACAGATTACTTAATCTAATCGAACCTTCGGAAGCTACTTTCTAGTGAATGCTTTAGCTGACATAAGTTTAGCCAGGGATACTATCGGAGAAAAAGAATATAAGAAGGATGAAATGTTATATAGATTATGCATAAGGCTCCTATTTAATGTTGTATCGTAATCCTACGCTCCTCTTCACCGTATATACTGCTTGTATTTTAATATCTCAAAGATTGAGACCCCTCATATTAACGCACAAGCCTTGCCTTTCTGTTCCACAAAAAAATGACGAAAGGGTGTTAATACTCCCCGCTTTCGTCTACCAATATTTTGCGGCGACATACTAAACATCGTATCTTGCCCCATCTGTTGTATGTAGCCTTATCATTTGATTGCTACATATCGCAAAATCCTGGATTTATCAGTATCACGCACCCAAATCCTGGGCCTTGGCAAACGCTAAGCTTTCCCAAAGAGACCTTACGACTAGGTGAGTTGCTACTCTCGGCCAGTCGTGATGCAAGAACCCATACTAGGATTAAATTTGTTGAGCGTTCTCGAATGGTCTGGGAAACTTAACGCTTTTGCAGCTTCCGAAATTGTCCATGCATATGCAGGTGTGCGCTTAGAACGGCAACGGATGGGTCACGAACTCATCAAAGATACAGACAATGAAGAGTAGGCTTATTCAAATTCTGCGGTTGTGACTTGCGTGTGTCACGAAGATGTCTATGTGTATATGAGTGAAAAAAAAAAAAAAAAAAAGAAAAGGATGAGGACGAAGAAGATAGAGAGCACGACAAGTACATATAAGAGGGCACCCGAAGCACGTAATTCTAGTCTTTTCTCAATAGCTATTGCTTCTAAAATATGCTGCTCCCCTCTTGATGCTTGTTCTTTAATGAGAGTTCAGCTATGGTTCTTTTGCGGTCACTTTTCCTTCCTCTAGCAGCTGCTCTTGTGTCGGGCTCCTCTAAGAAAGCTGGCGGGGCTTTGATCATTGAATTGGATGAGAAATCAACCACTCTGGATGCGTTCACACAGAGTGCCAGCGCCATCAATTATACTGTCCGGCGGACGTTTAATACCCCCGGGATATTCACCGGCATTGCCATCGATATACCCGACGGCAGTGATTTAAATGAAACAAAATCGCGCCTTGATGCTATACCCGGCGTCGTCGGCGTAGCCGATATTGTCCAATATGAGATCCCTCCGATAAAGAGCACATCTATCGCTCCCTCAGGTGATAGCTCGCCACTCACCCGCCGCGTAGATGTCTCTGAGGATTTGGGATTTACTCTACGAATGGGTGGTGTTGACAAAGCCCATGCTATAGGTATAAAGGGCAAGGGAATAAGTATTGGCTTCATTGATACTGGAATTTATTACAATCACCCTGCTCTTGGTGGAGGCTTTGGAAATGGTAAAAAAATTGTCGGCGGATACTCTTTTATTACAGATGAAGGAAAATTACTCGACAGCGACGATCCATATTCTGATTGTTCCCAGTCAGACCATGCGACACATGTGGCAGGTTAGTAGAGCGGAAATATCCAAGCTATAATAACTAGGCAGTTGTTAACCAAGAATCTTTAGGCATCATTGGGATGGACCCATTACAGGCCCCCGATGGCTTCCCTATATCTGGTGTTGCCCCTGAGGCATCTCTGTATGCTTATCGCATCTTCGGCTGCGGTTTAGGTGGAGGGGCAAGAGAAGGTGGTACTACCGATTTGGTCTTACAAGCAATGCTCAAAGCCTTCGAAGATGGCGTTGACATTATCAGTATGTCATTGTCAATTAACGGAGGAATGACTGGAGAGCTACCATCGTATGACCCTGTAACAGCGACTGCCCAGCAAATTAAGAACGCTGGTGTTGCCATTATTGTCGCCATGGGAAATGACGCATCAGGTTCATTATACGCGAATAACCTCTACGTTGAAACGTTCCCAGGCGAACTTTCGAGTGTTGTTGCAGTTGCCTCGATTGCCAACTCAAACTACCCACTGATCTATACAGCAACGGATGAGTACGGCGCGGAACTCCACTATTCAAATGAGCATCCTATTTCAGCAACCGAAGGACTTGATGTCTATTTGGTTCCGGGTGATGCGTGTGATACGATTGACTGGAAAGGAGTCGTTGATGACATTCAAACTTCAGGGAACCTAAGCACCACTGTCATCGTTCTGAGTGTTAGCGCGTCTTGTACGTTGTCAGGCATGGCATGCTGCGGCAACACAGTCCCGCCTTACCTACTTGGCTTTTACGGTAACGATACAAATCCATATGATCTGGATTATGAGAGTATCTTACCATACCGATTTAATAATGGGTCAACTCAGGCGTACACGGTGCTAGAGCCCGATTCAGATACATTTTTCAGCAACTACAATACTTCTGGGGGGTATGGGAAATATAAGCTGTTTTTTGGCAACTCTACATATATCAACCCTAAACAGAGCTTAGGCGGAATGGTGGACTCATACAGCGACTGGGGCCCCGTTAGGCTTACATATGAGCTTAAACCGCAGATTGCGGCTCCAGGTGGCCATATTTTGTCCACATTCCCAGAAAGTATTGGCAGCTATGGTGTTATATCTGGAACATCTATGGCAACACCTTACATTGCTGGCTGCTTCGCGCTCGTCAAGTCTCAGTTTCCTGATTGGTCAGTCGACGAGATCCTGATTGCATTGCAAACTACGGCCCAACCAACGGTTTGGGCATGGAATCAGAGCTTGTTGGCGACCACTGCTCAACAGGGAGCTGGCTTAGTCAATGTCTACGATGCCATCACAACAGCCACCCGCGTCTCTCCCGGCCAGCTAGCTGTCACAGATAATAACAGTACTTCATTTGGCTTAGTCAACATCACTGTTGAAAACAACGGAAACTCTACTCAGACATACACGCTTGGCCATCGCGGAGCAGGCTATACGCATGAAAACGTCGGTTATGGCGAAGTGGCGCAGATTGCCAATTTTGGATCGGCAGAATTTGCAACCCCTACCTTCGAGCTCGAGCCCGGTGAGACTACGGAAATCCCTATACGGCTATCTTATCCGCCTCTTGCAATCGATGTGAGCCGGTTGCCCCTCTTCTCGGGTTATATTGATATAATTCCCGAGACAGGCTCCAACCTTAGCATCCCGTATATCGGTCCTGGCTTCTCGCCCTACAACATGGATTACATAACTTATCTAAACGCTACACCGACATATCCAGGTCTTCCATGGCTCTCATTCCCCAACGACAACGGAAGTAACTACAACGATGGATTTTCTACTGTAGACTCATCTACGGAATATGCATTCAGCCTGCACGTTCAGCAATTCTCGAATCTATCGAGGGTGGATATCGTCCCTGCAAACACCACTTTAAAGGCTCACTTTAACGCTGCAAACTTTACCCTCCCTTCGAACTATACATATCTCTCCTCTACTAACCAGCCTACTTCGACTCTGTTTGGCGAGCCAAGCTATGGCAACCTTTGGATAGTGGAAGGGCTGACGCAGCCTGAAAGCATTTTTCTTGGAGGGACAGGTTTAAACGTCACAGATGACAGCGGTGCAAAACTCAGGCTGGGCTCTGGTGATTATAGATGGTTTTTTAGCATATTGAGATTGGGTGGCGATGCTACACGAATCGAAGACTATGACACTTGGCTGGGTCCAGTTGTTCGGTTGCTAGATTGATAGACTATTGCTTTACACTCTCCGGGAATTCTCTCATTTGGTTAATTAATGAATTGTGTTGCTGATTCGATAATTTATATATGAGCGTATTATAATGCATTAACTCAGTGTACGGTCATCATTTCTCTATCTCCTCATTTTATCTCGGGTGACACCATAGGTCCTCTAATTAACATAGTCAAATGGCCAACCCATTAGCCCAATGCTCAGTTTTGTTCCCTCCTCAATCTCCTTGGCTTGGGCCTTTAGTTCCTCCACATCCCAGTTACACCATACGAACTTACCCCGTAAAAACCGGGCTTCAGGGCTTGCAAGCCAGAGGTTGAAGCTTGCCGGAAGGGAGACTAAATAAATCTAGTCAGTTCTCATCCATATGTTCATAAGTGGCATTACCTCACTCACCATCATCAGTCTTGATACCCTCAAAGCTCGCGGCGCCCCCAGCGCGCAGGTTCATCTCAGTAAGTACTACGCCAGGCTGCGTATGAAAGACGCTCAAATTTGGGTTCGAAAGAGTGATGGTATCCCAGAGCCGATAGACGGCCAACTTGGCGACGCAATACGAAGAGAATACGTCGTTGAGACTAAGATGCGCGGCCCACGAGTTAATGATGATGGCGACTGCATCCGGCGCGGCGTGACGGAGGAATGCTTGCGCAACCCATAGCGCACCGGCGATATTTTCTTGGATAGCCTCGAGATATCTGTCGCCGTCTGCATCTGCAACACCCTCTTTGGGCCCGATTACAGCTGCGCTGTGAACGAGGACGTTAATCTTCCCGTTGCTGGCAAACTGGGAGAATGCCGCATCCACGTCGCTCTTTTTGGTGATGTCTGTAGATACAGTAATAACTTCAACACCAGGGAATTTCTCTTCAATGAAAGCTTTGTTGTCAAGAAGTGGCTGCGTCCGGCGGCCGAGCAGAGCAATTCTCGACGCGCCCGCTTCAGCGAAGTAGCGGGCCGTCTCTCCGCCAATGCCGGTACCTCCTCCTGTGACTATCACGGACTTTCCTTTCGCAGATAACTCAGGGCGAGTGGGGAGTGTAGCTGGCTGTGCTTTGTGATGCCATTCTTTAGTCGGGGACGGAAAAGTGAGAGCTTGGGCCATGGTGAGTGTAAAACGTGTAATGTATGATGATGGTAAAAAGGGAGGGTGAATGATGAGATGAGAGTATTTGTTTGAGAGCAAGGCTTGACTTTATATATGAGCTTTTCATTGTTAAAGTGACCACTAGTTGATTAACAAGTATTCAATTTGTCAAAGCAAAAGTGGTAGAAGCAAGGTTAGGATAGTTTACAACATTCCCCGTTACAATTTGTTCCGCCCGGCGGCTTGCTCTAAATTAGCATGGAGCACATTGTGCGATTTATAAGCGCAGCATATTCTCTTCATCTTTGACAAAAATGTTACATATGCTATGATGGTGTGTAAGTTATCTATTTCGATAATTATGTAGACCGTAACCATGTGTAGGAGACATCATAGAGTATGTACAAACAGCATCTATCTACAAAATATCTATCACGCTGCCTAAATAGGTAACTACCAGATATGGAGAATGAACCTCTCCTCGGATAAGTATGGAGCACATACGTCAATCTAAGCACCCTAATGACTTGCGCTAGGTATCAGGGGCATTATTTCCCCCAAGCCATTACTAATGCTGAACAGCAACAGCGATCATGGTATTATTCATCACGGACATTTCACAACGACAAAATGACAACATCCCGCTCAACAGCCCCCAAGATTTACTATAGCTCTGTTTTAAAGGTAGTTGTATGGTATGGAATTCATTTTGCGGTGCGAACAATGCAATAAACCTTTTAACAAAGGTGAGCTGCCATCGGTGCTTGGCTTTGTGTCACATTCTGACGCTCCAGGGGCATAGAGTCGACATTCAAGCGACATGGATATTACTGCCGGTCTCGAAGAGTCGGCAGTACCTATCGACGTCGATCATGTCTTTCTTGCGCGAAGAGTAAGGCGGGTTGTGATGCCAAGCAGCCCAAGTGCTCAAGGTGCATAGCCAAGGGCATTGAATGCGAATACCAGCGAAGGCATCCAGAGCTCCAGTGTTGGAGGCCCCACATAGTGGTAATGCCTCTACTGAACGACAAAAGGCGACAGGTTCATTGGTTACGAATTCCTTCAATCTCAATAGTGGCGAGGCCATTCTTGACGATACCCTGTTCATGCCGCAGCTGGGCTTCGCGGACCTTGGGGGAGACTATCTCCACTTGGACGACCCCAGTATCGGTCCTAATGATGAAGACCCCTTGAATCCCCAAACCAGCGCAAACGAGTCACACCCATCAACGGGGCTGCCATATTTGATTCATCGCTCGCCGCTCCCGATAGACACAAGGGCCCCAGCAGAGCAGGACTTGTCATCTCTAAGCGTTTCTATACCGACGACTCCAGGTGCTGTCCGATCAATGATCCGCCGACCAAGGACGCAAACTGCAGCTCAAAGGGTTTCCAATCTAATTTCCCACACGCTGAAATCCTATCCATTGATGTTGCTGCGCTCCAACACTCTTCCACCTTTTATCCACCCGAGCATGATAACTTCTGATGACGAGAATGTCCACATGGAGCCACTTACCAATTGCCTCAGTCTGGTTCAAATGATCAGCACTGGGATCCAGACAAGTCGAAAGCTGTTCTGGAAAAACGTACGGATGGAATGTGAACGCCTGTCCGAAGAGGTACATTGGGCAGCCTCATTTTTCAATACCCAAGGTTAATAAGAGGCTGACAAGTAAACCTTTTAGTATATAAAATTGAGCAAGTATGAACTTCTCACTGCCATGCAAGCACTCCTCATCTATGTACTCATACGACTGGATGAAGGAGCAACAGAGTATAATAATTTCGACAGTTTATTGCTGAAAGCTGTGACTGTAAGTCAGGTTCTCGACATGTTTACTAACTTTTCTCTAATAATGGAATGTAGGTGACAGCTCAACGATTCAACGGCTTTGACGATGCGACATTCCATACAGAATGCGCACATTGCAACAATGGATTGGAAATTGGTTGGAAAGAGTGGGTTTTTAGAGAATCAAGACGAAGGTTAGACATTTCCACCCTCTCTATGATAGCAGACTTTCTATACTGATAAACTAATTATACAAAGACTAGGAATAGTCTACCGAGTCGTGAATATGCTCGTTTATTTTGAGCCAATGGCCATGTGCGATCTGCCTTCCGATCTCCTCCTAGCGCCACTACCGGCGAAGAAGCAGTTATGGGAGGCAGGTGATGAGTTTGGGTGGAAGGCCGTGGGGCAGAAAGACATGGGAGCCAAAGCCGCCTTTGGACTGGCAACGCACGGTGGACTTGTCAGGCTGGATGATCGTGAGCTGTCTTGCAATGATGCTTGGTTACCGTATAAATGCTTGGAGACCAGGGGCCAGCCGAGGAGCACGGCGAGCTGGGAGGAGTGGTGCTCGGGAATAGATGGGTTTGGAGGGCTTGTCATGCTTGCTGCGTCCCTAATAGCGTAGTTTATATGTCGGAGAAACCTCAAGGCCCACATGTCTAACTCAATCGGTGTTGCCGTAGCACTTGAAGATGATAGTGAGACTAAAAAAACATCGTGTTATATATTCATCGCTTGTTGAAGGACAGCTTCAGGAAGTAAATGCATACCCTCCTAATTTAGCATACATAAATCTAAAATCCAGCATCGGATTCTGTTCTAACATCTTTGCCGTGACTGATGCGGCGCGTAAATGACCAGATGCGGCTATGTATTTCATCGTGTTAATCACCCAGAGCCGTAAACTTGGGTTCGTCGTTGCACTGCCAGCTATGAACATAGCCGGGAGAAGGATCCCACATTTCAGAGTCTGGACAGGGGTGAAAGGGACGCAGTTGTTCGGATGGACGTTTGGGAGAAGGAACTGAGGTGCTGAGGCACAGACTTCCTCCGCAATGCGCTCCGTGAGGGCGCGTGACTCTGAGCGAATGCGGATAGCTTCTTCAGACTCGTCGCCTACCAAGGACTTTTGGACGTAAAAGTGAAGCTGGAGGTGCATTATTCGAACCGTGTTGCGTACTTGCGTTGTAAAGTGATCTCTATAAACATCATAGTGATCCCCAAAGACGAAGGGCCGGCCGGGGTCCTCCTCCGACACCATGACATGCCTAGGCTGCCATCTCTGTGATGAAGTCTCCTCAATTTCGCGATAGGCGTCCTTGAGCTGCCAAGCCTGAGCGACAATTTCGCTTTTGGATAACTTTCCCTCAGCAACATCGATTCGGAAATTGATCATCTTACAATTCATGCTTGTAAGCCGCCACTTAGCGTCATCTTTGTCGTGAAAAATGTCAAGTCTGCGTCCTAGTTCCACTACGCCTTCCGGAATCCGCTGAGACGCAATGTAGCAGCTGATGAGAAGAGTCGTGAAAAGTTTGTTTGCCAACTTTCTACTGACTTCACTTCTCATCATGTCATTGTAGCCACGGGCCTTGATTAGTGCTAAGGCGCCGTTAAGATGGGCTAGCCAAGATTGCTCTGAAATGAGGTCGCGACCCATTATCTTCTCATAAAGATCGAGAAGAAGCACTGACTGTAGTGTGGAATCAGCACTCGCAAGTTCACGGGTGGATAGAGCCTTGTTGATTTGCCGTAGAGCGAGCATATAATTTTCAGCAGCCAACCGCAGAAGCTCTGTTGAAGGTGTCGGGTGATTACTCGCAAAGAAAGCGAGACTGGCCGCATCCACGCTGAGAGACAGGTGATCTCCTAGCTTTGCTTTCTCGTACAAGGCAGGTAGGATATCATAACTGCTAGATAGGCCGTATACATAGTGAGCAAAGAAGTCATGACGAGCACGAACATTCCAAGCCGGCTGGGGCTGCGAATAAAGACGGTTGGCATTAGGCAATATCACATGATTTAAAGTTCCAAGTTGCAGAGACACTGTCGTGGCTTTGGAAGCCAGCATCTTCCGCTGGACGCTGCGTGTCTGGTCGCGGAAGATGAGTTCATTTGTATCCCGGTAGCCAAAACATGAGATATTGGCCCGCAGGCATTGGCCGCATCCATCCTTACGCAGGTCGCACTAAGGTGTCCGCCATGCTTATGTTAGTCAGATGGATCTGTTAAGGCAATACTACCCGTATAACCATATATAGACATAAAAAAAAAAGGAAAAATGGGGATCACACCTTGAGCTTGCGTTTCCTGCATGGCAAGCAATCTTTAGAGGGTCCTCGATAAACCATGAGGGGAAAGCGAACTGATAGCCCCTTGAAGCGGGTGACTGGTTGGGTAAGAATCAAAGTATCTCGCCGCTAAACGACAGTTGCAGACGCTCCATGCGGTCGTCCTTGTTGAGAGAAGATGCTTCATTGTTGCGTTTCCAACGTTCGGGCTGTAGAGTCGTCGTCGCTCTCGGAGCTAAACTTCGCGTCGGAGATGGGCCAGATGTTAACAGCGGGCGCTAGGCTTACAAGGGCTAGCGTTCCGGAGTATTAGATCTGCAGGTCTGTCTCCACTACAAATGCAGGTGCAATGAATGATGCTTTGATGGAGATTCTAGGCAGAGAGAGATTCGAATCGTGAGACCAAGGGGCTCTCTATACTGACGGAGCGTATATGAACCTATCATACGTGTGAATTCAAGTCCGGAGACGGATTACATGTAATTTCATCTCTTCCGATATCTAGGACCCTATAAAGCTAGCGTTCCGGTACACGGGCCATGTGCGCAGCGAAAGAGGAGACTGGAGATGGCTTCACCAAGCGACAGAGCATAGTGACATACAGAATGGACATTGCAAGTCCGGAATTCACGAACTCTGAACCCCGACCGAGGATCGTGCTGATGTATAAAAATGGCACTCCTTGACGACCTAGAAGATGAACCACAGATCAAACTCCTCCAAATCATCCTTCATACAGACTCAATCTTAGAGCCCAACTACTTGGTGAAAATGGTATTCCAGTATAAGCGCGTTCTCCTCGTAGGTGCAACTGCTGGCATTGGCGCAGCCATGGCAGACAAGCTCATTGAGGAAGGCGCCAAAGTCATCGCCGTTGGCCGCCGTCAAGAACGTCTCGACGCTTTCGTTGCCAAGCACGGCCCAGAGCGTGCCAGCGGCATCAGATACGATGTTACTGACCGGGCTGGCCTTGATGCTTTCGTGAACAAGTATGTCAATACCTTTCTTGGTCATATATACATAAGAAAATGCTAAAACAAAAGTGAATTGCCACAGGGTTGTCGAAACATATCCCGACTTGGACTGTGTCTTCCTCAACTCGGGAACCCAGACCGCAGTCAGGCTTACTCGGCCTGCTGAAATCGACATTGATGCTTTCCACCGCGAATTTGAAGTCAATTATACTTCCATCGTCAACCTCACTCTCAAGTTTCTGCCGTACCTTGAGAAGAAAGACTATCCCACCAGCTTAATTGTTACGGGAACGTTCTTGTCTCTGGTCCCAGCATTTGTGCTGCCAGCGTACAGCGCATCCAAGGCCGCCCTTCGATCCTTCTTTGAATCTCTGAGAAGGCAACATCAAGATTTCTCAAAGATCAAATTTATCGAAATTTTGCCTCCGGTTGTGCAAAGTAAGCCTTTCTTTCACACTCACTTCTCTCCTTGTTCTTATTACCGCTATGATGCAGCTAAGCTAATGAATGGGCTTTACTTCACTCTAATTAGCTGAACTTCACGATTACATGGGCATTGAGCGCGGCCGTGCTCTAGGCATGCCGCTTGCAGACTTCACCGAGCAAGCATACGCTGCGCTTGCCGCGGGCAAAGAGGAAATCATCATCGGCAATCTTCAGGGCGCTACCCCGGAAGATATCGAGCTGTTCTTGGAAAAGAGGAAATTGCTGTTTGATAGCTTGTCTAGTTCATTGGCCCTCCACTTTCAACCATGAGGACAATAAAGGCTGAGACTGAATCCATAGAGACAGAACGGAAGAGTGCTATTTAGATGACCCTCTTTACCTACGTAGCATGCACGCTCAATACGGGTAGACGTATCAAGTGTATCTCTTAGATATGTATTCTGATTAAGGAAACTATTTGCCTACAATGTCATTATTTTCTCCCTCACCGTCCAATCTCATCACAAATAAACGCCGTAAGCCTTTTGAGACAAAAGGTACCGTCCGAGAACTGTGGGGCACCGGAGCGAGTGGAGTTTCCGGAGGCCCAACATCTCGGTCCCGGAGCTTATCATCAAGCCTAGTATTTAGCTCGGCCACAACCATTATTAAGTGCTTTCTAGCAGATGTGTCAATGATTGAAACAGCAATTGAATCATACGATTTTATACGCGCTCTCACTGTAAAATAGCGGGGTGGGGTAATGGTGCAAACCTTAAAATGAGTCTCGTCGAAAGCGGAAATCTGTTGGAATCCGCATTGAAAGTTTGCGCGTCCCGCTCAGACACCGCCGACGTCACATAAACGTAGCAAGGCTAAGACGGCAGCAGAAGGATCCTGACGGTTTCGGTGCCAAGACAATATCGATATTCTAGAATCTAGACGATTTATCAAACGAATTTCAAAGTGCTTACTTTCATCGACCATTCTACTAATCCTCGTTGATAGAGCCGTCAATAGGATGCTGTCGTTCATAGAGACAGAGACCCCTCCTACGAAAGTCTTCTTTCCCTCATTTCAGCTGCAAATATGTGCCGAGCTCTTTGCACCAGAGCCAGGATCACTGAATCGCAAGGGGGCGGCTATCGTAATCAGTCATCCAATGACTGGCGTCAAAGAGCAGACATCAACCAAGTATGCCAAACTCCTCTCCACCGCGGGGTTCTATGCCCTCGTCTTCGACGCCGGGTATCAAGGAGAAAGCAGTGGTGAGCCACGGGGCCTGGAAGACCCCCACCAGCGGGTGGAGGATATCAAATCGGCGGTCAGCTACTTGACAACTCTCAGCGGCCGAGTGGACGCCCAAAGGATCGGCCTCCTGGGCATCTGCGCCTCCGGGGGTTATGCTTCCTATGCTACGCAGTCAGATAGCCGCATCAAATGTCTTGCAACCGTGAGTGCAGCTTGTGTGGGCCGCATGACACGCAACGGCGTCGTTCATCAATATAGCCGGGAGAACCCTCAGGCTATCGCCACAGCTCTGGAGGCCGCCGGCCAATGGCGCACCAATGCTGCCAAGAACCCAACATCAAAACCTGATGCTCCTGTAATGTTTGAGACAGATCCATCCAAGATTGACGATGAGGCAGATCCCTTCTTTAGGGATGCAGCAGCCTACTATGGCACCGAACGTGGCAAGCACGAACGAAGTAACCAAAAAGTTCCTCCGCAGAGCTACGACCTGATGATTAGTTACGACTCATTCAACTTTCAGCATTTGATAGCGCCGAGGCCTTTATTGATGATCGCGGGATCAGAGGCACAGACGCTGCACTACAGTAAGACGGCCATCGACGGAGCGAGGCAGCCAAAGGAGCTGTTTGTGATATCAGGGAGGAATCACTTCGATCTATACGACGACTTACGAGAGTCTGGACCGAAAGTAGTGGATTTTTTCATCAGTGGGCTCGACTGAAAAGCGAAAGAGATGGGGATGGAGAAAGCGGAGGGGACTGGCAACACAATGCCGCGTTTGTTTGAGATTTGATGTGAATAGTAATCACACTTTTTGCTTTGGGTTGGGCTGGGCGCGTATGCAGTCACGGACAGTGTTGAGTAATCTGGATGGAGTCGTGTCCATTTAGCATGTTTTCCGCCATACAAACATAATCAAGAGCAGCCATCGTGCGGATGTGTCACTGTGTCCGAGAATTCATGAGCGTGAGGTTTGGGGAGCTGCGTCCAGGGCGGATGAATTATATCCTCACACGCTGTAATATTCCCGATGATGACGGCAGTCATCACAACGAAAAGAGGACCTGATTCCACTTCTAGAGCAGATTATCCATTCAATATTTCCACCAAACAAACGTATGACTCGTCCCTGACAAAAGAAGAAATACGGTAGCATATCGCAGCGCAGACGACGACCGACATCAATTACATGCAACGTAGCTAAGAACGCCTCCATGAGCCTTTGGGATCTGCAGCCATCCATAGCCCCAGATAGCTACGCAGAGAAGTCAAATCCGAAATAATTTGTTTTGTCACAGTCACAGTAGCAGCCTTTCTTTTTTTTTTTTTTTTTTTTTTTTTTTTTTTTTTTTTTTTTTTTTTTTTTTGAGGGGTGGGGGGGGGGGGGGGGAGGGGGGGGGGGGCAAACGCCCCAAAAAGCACGGGGGCCCAAAAAA